>BMAV01024633.1:0-22137 GCA_019973955.1 Trichonephila inaurata madagascariensis | reverse complement strand
TTTACGTTTGGCTTATATAATGGAACCGTGGTCAGGTGGCCCTGAATTCATGATGCAAACTTTAAGGGTAGATACAGCACATTGTAACAATCACGTATTTTTAATGTATGGGGAAAGACGCGGTGGGTACAAACAGAAATAATGGATGAAATTAGTTGAATTGTTTTTTGCCGGTAGGGGCATAGATATCAACCACCGTTCAACATGATACATCTCAGTAGGGGAAAGCACCATTCGCAATTTTGCTGGCGTTTATGACTGGAGACTTTACTTATGTCGAAAATGCAGACATGTATTACATGTACGGTCGCGCAAATGTTTGGCAGAGGGCTTTTTTCACGCGCAGTTCTCTGATTGATGAATCCCAGGTCACAGAATTTTTCAGGGTTACATCGTAAACTACGGAAACCGTTCCACTTCATAAAAAAGGCTCCTCCGTATGTGGGAGTCATCGACCTTTGAGAGTGTTAAATGAAAATCGTTTACACCCCTTACATTTTCAGTGACTACCATTTTTGAACTCGGCAGATTATCTTCTCCGACTGCCAGTAGGTTGTACAACAACGTACGCTGCAACTGGACTTGTGCTGAACAATTATGAACGTTCTTGTAAATATTACCTTGTCAACGCCCTTTTCAATAAACATTTTGTTTTTCCCTTTTCGTCTCTTTTTTTTTTGGGTTTGTGCCTCAAGCGTTTCTTGAGCCCATACATTCCTATATAATAAATGATTGTTACAATATTCTGTACTTATCCTTAAAGTTTGTACCATGAGTTCGGGACCACCCTGTATATAGTTTAATAAAAAATACAAAGAATGGATAAACAACGGATTTGATAAAAAAAAACCAAACCCAAAACAATATATATAAAAGAGAGATAGAAACTGAACAGAATGGACATAGGTCGGTGAAGTACGGTTACGCTTACTTTTTATGGATCCCAACCCTTTTTTTTCGGGAAAAAATTTTTTATACAAATATTTAAAAAAGGGGCTGGAAAAAAGGAACCAACATTCAAAAGTCTTAAGCCTAACTATTGCTCTTGTAATTATAAAAAACTTTTGAACAATTAAAAAAAAAAGCATTTTTAAAAAACTTTAAGTTGCAAAAATACATAGTAAAAGACAAACACAATTTAAAAATTTTTTTTCAATATCCTAAATAATAGTATAAAGCAGTCAATATTAATACATTTTTTTTTATTTTTAAGCATTTGAACCAAAGCTAAATATCTATGGAGCTATCTGTATAAAAATTTTGAAACTGATAGAATTTAATCGGAAAAGGAAGTTATTAAAAAAAGAAAAAATAAAAAAAAAAAAAAAATTAAATAAATCCTACTTAGATAACAAAGAAAAATTTTATTTTTTTGCTCTTTTTTTTAAAATATTTTTCAATTAATAAAAATAGATATCCCGACAAAATCACAGCATTAAGTGAAAATTTAAATTTTTTATTTATTATCATTAAAGTATCTATTGTCACCCAAAACAATCGTGTATATAAAATTTCAATTCAACTGAATGCTTTGAAACGTAAGAAAAAAATCTTTTATATAAAAAAAAATTAAAAGTTGCAAAAATAAACCAACGTAGCTGTATCTGTAATTTTTTAAATAATTGTTTCAGTCAATTTTAATTAATTATAATTAAATTATCGTTTTTTTACCCAAAACAATATTGCAGAAAATTTCAGCTCAAATGGCGCCTTAAAATGTAAAAAAAAAAATTTTTATTTAAAACCGCCAAAATGGTTGCTAGGTCACCAAAAATGATGCCAATGCAGTTGTATTGATAATTCTTTGAAAAATTTTTTTAATCAATTTTTTATTAATTAAAATTAAATTATTTTTTGTCATCGAAGTAATCATGCATATAAAATTTCAGCTCAATTGAGCGTTTTTAAAATTTATTTTATTAATGATTGAAAATTCCCCCAAGATAAATAAATAAATATATAAGAGTATGTGAAAAAGAGGTTGAATAAGCAAATATTTTCCCTGGTATCTTGCTTTTTGTTCGGAAATAGGGTATGCATTTTTTTTTTTTTTGTAATCGTAACACGTTATGAAATGGGGGAAAAACCCTTTTACCCCAAAATTGTCATCTTGATTAATGTCCCCCCAAAAGGGGTTGAAAATTGTGATTGAACATCCCCCGGGCGAAAAAAAAATATACAACATTGGGTAGAGATGGGGGGTTCATGCTATTATAAAAAAGAATATTATACTGGGAGAAAAGCCCAATACAAAGCTGAGGAAAAAAGTACCATTAAACCATTCTCGTCAACTTTGAGCAGGAGTCTATTGAAAGGTTTTTTTTTTAGCATATGTTCAGATAAATATTACGTCATATATACATGCTGTACTTTTCTGAAAATTTTCCCCCTTTGCATCGGGGATTTTTTATTTTCTTTTTTTTCTCGAAAAAAAATTGTAGTGAAAGTAGCTTTTACGGTTTTTTTGTCCTCCGAAAAGTAGTTTTCCCCAAAAACATCCTGCATCAAAAGATTCAGGTTTGATAAAATATTTATATATATATATATATATATATATATATATATATATATATATATATATATATGATATATAATTATCTTTTAAAATATTTATTATTGATTAAATTTCATCTTTCTCTATTCAAGAATGGGAGCCGATTAAAATCTGATTTCGATAATCGTACTTATGTGATACAGTTAAAAAAAATTTTAACATGTTAAAGTGAAATAAGTGTCATTTAAAAGGAATTAGTTGAAATAATAAAATAATTTCATTCTGGAATATAATAGAAATTAGACAAATAAATCAAATAAACTCGTTTTTATTAGCTTTTAAATTAAAAATTTTGGACACTTGTCAAAAAAGGGCCGGTGACAATACATAAATTTTAAAAATTTTGTTTTGTTCTGAGCAAATTGATGATTTCCCGATTTTACTAATTGGTCCATTTCCCAATTTTTCGCTAAATTTTAGGTTTTATGACGAAAAATTAAATTATAACCCTAAGGAAAAAGCTATGGTTAATACAATTTTTCTAAAAAAAATGTTCTTTTTATATAGGAAAAAATTGCCTTAATTTCCTTCAGGGGTGTTCTCATTTTCAAACCAGGCCGTATCGGCACTCATGGGGTGTCAACAAAAATGTACGTCTTATGGAAAAAGTTTGATGACAAATTTTTGAAATTTTTTTTTAAAGTTATCGATTTATTTTTAAAAAAAATAGTTACTTTTTTTCTTTCTTTTTTAAAAAAAAATACCCCATCGAAATTAAAAAAATATATATGTATAATAAAATAAAAAAACGGACGAAAGAAGAATAACTTTGATGTAATGTTTTTCAATCTTGAAATTTCTGAAAAACTTAAGTTTTGCGGAATTTTTTTTTTTGTACTCTTCTTTGATGTAAAACTGAAAAAAGATATTTTTTAGTTTTTTAAACTTTTCTATCTTTCAAAAAAATGCGACTTATTGAAAAAAATTTGCAAAACAATAAATTTTTTTCTTCAAGTCAAATTTTCTTTAAAAAAAAAGAACAAAAAAAAAAAATTCTTTGCTTCCAGCTTCCAAATACAAACAAAAATTTTTTTTTAATTTTCTTTGTAAAACAAGTATATTAAAAAATTTCACGGTGTTCAAATTTCAAAGTAATCTAAATTTATGCTTCAGTCTCAAATTCTTTGCTTTCATTGCTTCTTAAAAAAAACTCCTTCTTTATTTATTTTGTAAAAAAAAGTATGTCAAAAAATTTCACGGTTCGTATTTCAAAGATATCTTAAGAGACTTGTAAAAGTCAAAAGCTTTGTATTTAATTGGAAATAGTTTCAGATGTTTTAGATTGGATTGCAGTTCATTATTTAGGAAAAAGCTATATAAACTCTAATTGATAAATTTGATTTTTTTTTCAATTTTAAAACCTGAAAGTATAAAAATATTCAGTTTTTCTTTTTTTTCCTTTTCTTTAGCTCCAGTGATACAAATCAGAAATTTAAAAGACGATATAGTATAAGTAATAAAAGTATAGTATAATAATACAAGTAAATTAATTTTTGAGTTAGGTCCGGAGACTAAAGAAAATAATTAAAAATAATGTTCAGTAAAATCTCAGATAACACAAATACAAAATCGCCAACCAAAGTTATTTTAATGTAGAAGATTTCATAAAATCTTACAAAGCAGTCTGCCGGCTGAAAAATTGTCTTTTTTTCCCAGAAAAAATTTCCCCCGTACATTAATCCCCCCCTTTGTTTTGTTGAAAAAATACGCTCTTCGTTGGAGTCTATATTTTCTAAAATTCGGAACCCTTTTTCAACTAAACCGAGGACTTCTGTTGTCTTCTGGACTTCGATCTTCTGATTGAACTGGATCCAAAGATTCAAGTTCTTCAATGTCTTACTTTGCTTATGCATTTCTAATGTGACGTTTGAGATTAATAACGGTAGCGTGATATTTATTAATTTAAACATTTAGTTTATTTACGTCACAGCTATTATTTACAGATTATACATTGAAATTATTTAACTTATTAAAAGATAATTAGAATTCAAAACAATGGTTTGTGAGAGGAGAATCCCTTTTGGTGCGTCCACTTCCTTCGAAAAATCAAAACATCTCTCTCTCTCTCTGCTTCAGGGATCAAGGGCTGGCAACTTTTAGCATCTCGTTACATCCTGATAGGGCGTGGGAAAAGGATCCTTCGTGATGTCAAAAAGGTCGACGGGCGATTCAAGATGGTACTACGCAATAAATGAAAGTTGCACAAGCGTCTTTGCACGTGTGGTGATTATTTCCACAAAGAAGTCGATTCACAGCTGAGAGGCGGGAAACGTTATACTATGAGCTCGTCAATTGTAAGTTCTTGATAGTAGAAATCCAACAGTTCTTTAACATTATCACTTATTCATCAGGCTTTGACACTAATTCAACCTGAGTTTGAGTGATGGGGGTGGAAAGGACATATCGCTACACATCGATTTGTATAGTGCTCAAACAAAAGACGAATGGACGAGATTTGCAAATCGCGTAATTTCGAGTCCACGTAAGTCAAGATATTGATGTGTAATGATTTTGTGAAAAAAATGAACAGATATTTTAATTAATAATCCTTGATTTATGATTTCAAATAATAGATCATAATACTTACACGACAAAGGGAAACATTTTCTCTCCTCTTAAAAATAGTGATTGTCGTATTTAATTATAAACATATCTGCATTTTCTATACGGAATATCAAAATAGAACACAGGCCAAACACAATTACGTGTAAAAGAGTATGTTTAAAGTAAAATGAACTGTCAAATCAATTGACGACAATGATAAAACATTCACGGGCTGTTCTCTGTTATTAATTCAGTTAATTGTGTCTTGTAGTAATACATTACTGTGTTTTCACATATGTTTTATGTTATTCGGTAAGTATTATTTTGAGCAGTTATAAAGCATATTTGAACAAATTAAAACATAGGTCTGATAATGGCGAATAATTCTACAGGAATTGTTATGTTTAATTCTCGAAAAATTCCAAATTAACTACATATTGTTAAGTATTTTGCTCTTATGATTTTTATTCAATTCCTACTCTTAATTCTTAATCTTCCTATATCTTGTTCAAATTTTCAACCATTAATAAAATAATTTTAAATCGATAAATTGAGTGCAGAAATTATATATACACGATTATTTCGTATGATAATACGGTAATATGATTATAATTAATAAAATTAGTTGATTAAAACTAATTATTCAAAGAATTACAGATACACAGCCACGTTGGCTTTATTTTCGGCGACTTGGGTCAAAACATTTTAAAAGTATTTTTACTCACATTTTAAAGCTCTCGTTTGAGGTGAAATACTCTATTCACGATTGTTTTGGGTGTCAATACGATAATTTAATTATAATTGATTAAAATTGATTGTAATTCGTTGAATAATTAGTTTCAGTCAGATACAGCCACGTTGGCATCTTTTTGGCGACTTAGCGACCTTTTTAGCGACATGGGTCTAAAATGTTTTCCCCCTCACGTTTTACAGCATTCATTTGAACTGAAATTTTATATACTCGATTATTTTGGATGACAATTAGATACTTTAATGATAATTAATAAAAATTAACTTAAAATTGTGATTCTGTCATATGTATATACATATTTATATTAATTGTAATTATTTGATAAAATGTAACTGAAGTAAAATTTTATTTGTTGACCTAAGTAGGAATTCACTTAAAATTTTTTTATATTACTCGTTTATTCTAAGTCTGAGCAAACTAAAAGGAACAACTACATAGTGATATTCACCCTTAGGATCAATTATATCTTCCTGTAAAATGCTAAACTCAAAAATTTGAAAAAGTTGTGAATATTATTTGCACGGTTTTAGTTAAATTATATTAGACATGGATTTTAGAAGAATAAAACTTTGAGCAGTTTGAAAACTCAATGTAAATTAATGTATAGATAAAAGTAATGAAAAGTGGGTTTGGAATTTAATATGCCTTTGTTATATTTAATCAGAAATGTAGCATTTTTTTTAAAAAAAATATGTATACTTGAATTATAAATTTTAAATAGTATAATATTCATATGGTGAATCGTTAAAAATAAATGTTTCACAAAAAAGCTAAATTAAGTTTTATTTAAAAAAAGAAAATGTTTGTTGTAAACATCAAAATAAGCTTAACAAACGAAGCAATTTAACAAAATAATGATGTTTATTTGTAGCTGCTTTCCAATTTGGTAGAACATTTAACCATCTGCTACAAAAATGCATTTTTGGATAGGTTTATAATGATATAGCAAAATAGGAAAATTTTCTTACAGTAATAAGTTAAAAAATTTCTCTACATATCATAAAGAAAAAAACCTAAAGATTCTCTTTTATTTTTTCAATCAAAACTTTTTTTATAAAACTCAACATTTAAAGAAAATAATTGCTACAGAGTTACATTATTTTACAACATGAAAGCGAATGTGGATGATCGATTTAGAAAGGAAAAAAATTGGTCATTTACATTGATTTTGAAAATTCAGTTTTGCCTAAACACAGTCAAAACAATATTATTTTGGTATCAGTTAATGTCCTAATTAACAGTTATGAATACCTGATTGGAAAATAACGTTGAAGATCCGTCGTGTAGTTGAGAGGAGTTCCAGCTCAGGTGTCGTCATTCGACCGAGGTTCAAAATGACGTCACCAACAGCCCTCGTATTGCTTTATAGTGCAATGTTCATAACTCACTCTCCTTCACTGATTGGATGAAGAAGAATACTATAAGTATTTAAAAACAAACTTTGTGTGTGTAATAGACTCCCTCTAAATAAATTATAGTTTAAAAATACGCTTTTATATGATTAATCGAACTAAGAAGTAAAAAATAGTACTTAAAATAGGAAGAAAATTATTAACGAGAAAATTAATGTCATTGTGGTAGAAGCAGTGGCGCACACAAGGGGTTCTGTACCCCCCAAAGCCCTTGATTTTTTTCCGATTGGTTATAATTCTAAGTATATAATACGTAAAATTTAATTAAATATTAGTTATTAATGATTAATTTTATTAATTAATGTTAATTATTTATTCAATAATTAGCTTTTTACTGTGTTTTGTTCCTGAAAATCGAAAAAATCAAAAATAGCATGATACAAGAATGGTGAACTTTTAACCCCCCCCCCTTGAAAAATTCCTGTGTGCGCTACTGGGTAGAAGCGTGGGGTGTGTGCTTTGTACTACATTTTTACACTAACTTTGCATTTCGGAGTAGAACAGGTAAGAAATTTTAAAAATTGATATCGAACACCTCACGCTTTTACTACAATCACATTAATTTTCTCGTTAATCATTTTATTCTTATATTGAGAATTATTTTTTTTATTTTTCAGTTCGATTAACTATAAAAGTGTGTTTTTTTTTTTTAACTAAAATTTATTTTTTTATTTTGTTCCATCTACATTAAAAGGGTTTTTTTAAAGGTTTTTAGACTACAATTTATTTGTTTGTTGTATTTATATTAACCATGAGCGTTTTCTGTTTAGGGTTGTAACTCAATCTTTTAGTCACCAAATCTGTAAATAGGATCTGGATTCAGTCGCCAAATCTGTAAATGGGTAATCGTTAATCCTGATTAGGACAATGGAACAAAATTATTATATTTGATTGGTCCTTGCCAAGTGTGCAAAATTTTGAATTTATCTGACCTTTAAAGTGGATAAAAATCGAGTTCAAAGATTCCGTTACATACAGGTGAAGCTAATAAAAGCGTGTTGAAAGTAACTTGGGTTTTCCTCTTTACTATTATTATTCGCTGTCATTTTCTTAGTGAGGAAACATGATACTATGAGTTAGTTTTGATTAACGGACACTCTGAAGCAACATGAGGGCTATTGGCAGCCCAAGGGAACCGAGCTCACCCGAAGAGGGTTTAGAGCTACAAACCGATCCCTTGGGAAACTATCAACCTCACGTCCAGTCTTTATTGAAAAAAATCAGTTTACATTTTAAACAGTGGAAGACAGTAAAATAACAAAATGCAAATTTAAAGGTAACTGCACGATATACATATGTGTGTGTGAACGTAATACAAATATACAAAGCAAATATAATAATAACAATAACATAAGGATTATAAGAAATGGAAGAAAGAATAAACATATTACTACTTTCTTAAAAATTCAGAAAATAATAAAATTATCCAAAACAAATGCACCATACAGACCAAAAGAAAAAAAAAGAAAGACGGGAAAGATAACTAATAATAATAACAACAACAAAATGTTAATTTTGAATCATATTTTCAGTTCCTACACTTCATGTTGATATTTGTTTCAATATCCAGCTACGTTCGGAACCATTATTTTGCAAAAGCCTATAACTGGATAATATTTATGCTATTTAGTGTCACTTAGATTAGAAAATGTATACAAAATTGTTTAAGAGAATATTATTACAATAAAAAATTATTTAAGTACAATATTTTGACAAAAAATGAACATAGAATGACACATTTTCAAAATAGTCTCCTTTTGTGAAAAATGCTTCTATTATATAATAATATTTTGCTCAGACCTCTGTACAGAGGCTCAACTAGAATTTTCTGAAATATATAACTTAGAAGTGGGTTTATCCATTTTTACGACAACAGAGGGGAGTAATTTTAAGAAAAAAACGTCGATAATTATTCCTATTGATTGTAACTCTGAAAATGTGAATTTTTCAAAAAAAAAAAATAATAATAATTCAGACTCTCAGAAGAAGTCTTTACTTACTATAACCACACACACACACACACACACACACACACACACACACACACACACACACACACACACACACACACACACACACACACACACACACACACACACACACACACACACACACACACACACACAAAATATTATTTTAGAAGCATTTTTCATAAAAAGAGAACATTTTGAAAAAAGGTTATTCTAAATTATTTTGCCAAAATATTGTATTTTAAGGACATTTTGACAAAAAAAATTATTTAAACAATTTTTACATGTATTTTAATCTAAATGACACTAAATATCATGAAAATTATCTATTTATGCGCTTTTTGAAAATCAAGGTTCTGAACGTAGTCGGATACCTTAATTGGTTCTTCAGTTTAAAAAGTAGCACCGGAAGGAAGATTATTTTTTTTAAGGCTCCTTCTTCACTTTTATTTTAAGGAAACATAAAGGAAGAATGCATCAGTGTAAAAGAAATAAATAAAATGAGTGAGTGAGTGTAGAGTTTTATGGCGCAAGAGCCAATTTTGGCTATGCTGCGCCAAACATTTGTTATATATAAAAAATTTAAAATTATTTTATAAAATATTTAAATATAATGATAATACAGTTTTAAAAAGTTAAAATTCTAATCACATTAAACCGTTTTCAAATAAATAAAGAGAAAATTTGGTGGGGAGCTGCCCCACCAAGTCAGACCATATATTAAAATAAAAACAAATGAAAAATTAGAATGGAACATGTTTAGTTTAAAACAAAGTCAGGCAATACATGTTATAAAAAATTTAGCTTCTAATTTCCTGAATCGGGTTGGAGTTAACGCGATAAATAAAATGAGAGAAAAGGGGCGAAAAAAGACGAAAAATTGAATTTTATTAAAAATATGTTTTGTTAAAAAAAAATTAACCTTAAAGTAGACTCAGATTGTTAGCCAAGAGTTAAAACCAGGAAGCTGCAATATATTGTGTGAGAAAAATAAATATTTGGTCAAGTAACATGGGTGACACTTGAGTTGGCATCCCCTCTCCAAACTACCACAAACCGCCAATGAGAGCACAACAGATTTAACGTGCATCAGCCCCCCCCCCTCTACAGCGAATCCTCAGTGTTTGATGGGATCACGCATCTTTTCTTTAACATGACCTCTGGGTTCTTTGGGGGCCAAGATTAATGGCAACTCTTTTCCAACCAAAACCCAAGAAGCGAAATGTGAAGAGGAAATGCAAATAAGAGAGCTTTTAAATAACAGAAGTTTCAGTAAGTCATATGGCAATTTGGGGAATGTTATGTGTGAAAGTGATACAAGCGTGAATTGACAGCCAATTGTGAAGTTACCTTGAAGATTAAGCCATTAGGTCAAGGTGCATACCATTGCACACGCGCCCAGATACCTCTTCATAAGATTGAAACTAAAATTGGATTAAGGTAGATTGATTATTTGATATTAGGACTTGTAATATTATTAGAAGTGAGAGTAGGCAGATTAAGTATTGATAGTAGTCAGAGATACGCGATTCGGTTTAACTATTACTGTATGCTTGATCATAGATAATATTATATATGCAAGAATCTACTAACTTGTTAGACACTTAATTTTTATTCTTAATATGGTTTTATTAAGAATTTAAAAATATCTATTCCTTTTGTAAACCCTACACCTCTAGCTCACGCGGATAATCAAAGAAATTATCACCTTAGGGGGGCGGTTTCACAAGTGTATCAAGTGCTCGATCTCATGACCCACCGGCCATGAGTTCGTGACCATGACCACTAGGCTACTGCATCCATAAACAAACTGATTAAAGAAGGATTATTAGATATAACATACCTCGCGCACGCGCGCGAGTTAATTACATTTTTGTTTAATTTCTTAGATGTAATTAGTTTTATATCTATTCAAATAATCTTTAATTTTGTACATAGCAGACTTTGTAAAGACATGCACCACACAGAAAACTTGTACCTGTAATGAAAATATTTTGTGGTTTTTCGACCTTCATTTTTTCTTATTCTATTTTTTTTTTTTATACTCTAATATTTTAAAGCAAAAGGAACAAAGAAATATTTTTCAACCCATTTAAAGTTTTCTAACAAAAAAAATAATAAAAATAAAAATAAATATAAATAAATAAATAAAAAAGAGAAACAAGACCTAATGATCAATTTATGATGCTAATCATAAAAGCACATTTTCAATCTCCTTTTTCCCACTTCCAGTTTTTCGAAAAATTAATGGAAATTGTGGAATGTGAGAAAATATTATTCCTTGTATCTTTCACATTTTCTGCATAATTCATGACGGCAGTTTATATTTTTTGCAACGTCACATTATCAGTAATTATGCCAATTTTCTTTCAGAAATATATAATTATCCTTGAGAAATTTTATAAATTAAAAAAATAAATTACTTTACGGACAGTAAAAGTAAATTTGCATAGTCCCTTACTTTGAGTTTATATATAAATATATATTTTGTTGAATTGTAGGAGAAAAGATGTGAGAACGTTTACTGTTTATAAAAAAATGTACTAATTTTAGAGTTTGCCTGTATGAGCTCTAAAAAACAATATCACCTAGGTAGTTTCCTTTTTCAATGATATTTTTGACATTTTAGAGACAATCGTTTTTATAAAAAGTACGGGGTGGATATTATACCTTTATAAGCACCAATGTTGCGTAAATAACTACTTCAATTTTTTGAAATATACAGTTAAAAGAAAAGTCTTTTTTGTCAAATATTTAAATTAAAATTATTAATTTATTAATTTAAAATACAACTTTTTCTTATTTCTCGAGAAAAATTATTAACGTAGAAAGAAAATATGAATTAAATGTTTGGCATAGAAATAATTTCGCAACAATAAAAGATTGACTCAACGATAAAGATTACACATAGACAAGCATTTGTTAAATTTTGAAATTTATAGGAATTTTTAAAAATTTTTCTCAACAAAAAAAGAAAAAAAAATTCTAATTCCATTAGCCGTTACCCGCCTGTTATGCTGGATATTTCATGAAGTATGAATATAAAATATTTATAAATTACTGATATTTAAATCCTACCATTAAACGTTCGATTTTATTGAAAAACATTATTTTAACCCTCCCCACTTGATTTTAAAAAGACTGCTTCAATTACAGACGTAGAAGTCCAGATTTATTTTTTATGCTTCCAAAATGGATTTTTGCAAAACCATTTTTAGTAGATCTCTACTCAACAAAATAAACATTTTTGCTAAATTTCAAGTTCAATAATGGATTTTCTCATAAAAATTCCCTGTAACTCCCTTGAGATTTGATTTCTGTAAAATCCTTTCGTAGCAGATTTTTAACTGGACAAAAGATACAAAGAAACATGATATCAAATTTCATTATTGTAGATCTAGTAGTTCGAAAACGAGAAATTTTTTTTGTCTATGAAACCCTGTAATACTCCCACCAGGAGTCAATTTTCCCCTCTTAGAGAATTGTTACCCAACAAATGAAACATGCTTACCAAATTTCAAGTCTGTGGGTCTGATAGCACAAAATTGGGGATATTTATCTATAACACTATTTAACTTTCCGCAACTCCCCTCGACAGGCGATTTTTGAAAAAACCACTTGATAGAAGACCTTTACTTCATGAAGGGAACATGCCTGCAAAATTCCAAGTCCGTAACAGCGGTTTCAATGCAGTAATAATAACGTTCGAATACAGTAATAACGAAGAGAGCATTTGGCGACATTTTTTTTAAATTGGTAATATCTTTTCGTTTAGCAAATAGAGAGGGAGAGTTATATTAACGTCACACTGTAAAAAAAAAAACCTAGGGTTATGGCGGATTGGCACAAGGGTACGGAGCTCACTCGAAAGGGGTTTAGAGCTACAAAACGATCCGAGAAACTACCACCCCCTCGTTCAATCTTTATTGAGCAAAATCATAGTATACATTTTATATGGTAGCACGCAATAAATTTACATATTACAAATTAAAGGTAAAGGAAACTAAATGCATATTTTATTACAAGGTACACACATACAAAGCTGAAAATAATAATAAAGAACATGAAGGGTAAAAGAAGGAAAAATAAAATACATTATTACTGCAAATACAACAAAAGTAATATGAATATAAAATACAAATACACCGTACAAAAAAGAAAAAAAAGGCAAGAAACATTTGGGAAAGGAAGGAAAAAAAAAAAAAAAAAAAAAAAAAAGAAAGAAAAAAGAAAGAAAGAAAAGAAAGAAAAAAGAAAAAAAAAAAAGAGGGAAAGACCCACCTGTGACCACATAAGAATACCGACCCAAATCCCACCTACGAATTTGATCACGGATTGTAGAGGCAATTTAAATACATGATTTTAGTTTAGAGTGAATATAAGGATTTCGCGAAGGATAGATTGGAACCAGGCATTTTTAGCATTTTGACATGGAGAGACTACATCAAAATCCTTAGTAAGAGGACATACGAACACATAATGTTCAGCGTCACCACCAGATCCACAAAGACAACCGGGAGTATCTTTTAATTTGAAGCGATGCAAATAAGAAACAAATAGGCCATGGTTTGTTAAGAATTGTATAACATAACTGAAATAGGGATTGATATTTAAATTGGGTTTGAGAGAGAAAGAAGGATTTGACACGTATGTCAGTATCAGAGTTTGACCACCAAATCTCCCAGTCCTCAATTAATTTATTTTGAAGGATTATGTGATAGGGTTTTGATAGGATTTTGTATACTTGCTTCAACAGTACATATACTAAAATTGGACCAATACAGAGAAGGGCTAATAGCGACGGACATCTTAATTTTAAACAATGGTCAAGTGACGAGAACGACATATGATGCAGCATCCCTTCTCCTAACTTCCACACCACACCAATGGGAGGACGTTTGAGCCTCAACATATTCAACGTCCATTGGCCACCTCTGCATATTGGGTCTTCAGCGGTATTCATTTGACGAAATGGACTGACACTATATTACTTAAGTACCGTACTTTATTACATTTATCATACATATAATAATTATTATGTGATGTACTATAACACTCCGTAATAAAATTAAGAATAATGTTATTAGTAAACAAAAAAAAATTGTTTTAAAAGTTCGTAAAGTACAAGTCTTATTTGTGAGTTACATTTTCATACGATATATTTATATCCTGACTACGTTCGAACTCGTGATTTTGCAAAAGCGTGTAAATGGATAATATTTATGATATTTAGCATAACTTAGATTAGACACTGTATATAAAATTGGGTTAAGAAGAGTATTACAATAAAAAAATTATTTAAGTACAATATTTTGACAAAAAATGAACATAGAATGACCCATTTTAGAAATATTCTCCTTTTGTGAAAAATGCTTCTATTATAATAATATTTTGCCTGTATACAGCTCAGATCTCTGTACAGGAGTGCCTCAACTAAATTTTAAAATATATACCCCGTAGAAGTGGGTTTATCCATGTTTTACGACAACAGAGGGGAGAAATTTTAAGAAAAAAACGCCGATAATTATTTCAATGGGTTGTAACTGAAAATAATGTGCATTTTTCAAAAATTTTAGTTGAGCCTCTGTAGAGAGGTCTGAGCTATATACAGGCAAAATATTATTATAATAGAGTAATTTTTTTACAATAGCAGAAAAATTTGAAAATAGGTTATTCTAAGTTAATTTTTAGCCGAAATATTGTATTTAAATAATTTTTATTTGTTATAATGCCCTTAAAACAATTTTATACATGTATTCTAATCAAAGTGACACTAAATATCATGAACATTATCCATTTATGCGCTTTTTTTTTTAAAATCACGATTCCGAACGTAGTCGGATACCTTAAACATTAAACGTACAATGGTAATCCTTAATTTAAAAGAAACAATTACTGACAGTTTTAAGGAAACACTAAATCCTCAGAATCAAGTATTCAATTTAACAAAAGCATTTTCAGAAATACTTGAATTCCTCCTGACATGTAAGGCCTGGAATAATTAATAACAAAACTACACACAGCGACTTTTGAAAGATATTTCAAAACCACTTGTTCCAGGAGAGTTGATTTTAATATCTTAAGTCTTATTCACACACAATGTATCTTATTGCTATTGTTCAATATCTCTCAGGATACATATATCTTTTTATCTCTTTTGTTATAGGGACACTTCAAACAATTTATCTTTTGAATAAAGCCCAAGTTACAATAATTAAACAATGAGAATAAGACCAAAACGGGAAATAAATTCATACTTAAAATGATCAGTCATGCGAATGAATAACTACTATTTTAATGTGAAATGAATCAAATTGCAAAGAAATTTAGAGCTATTAAGCATTATGTAAATACGAGAGTATTACTAATTGTTTCTAAGAAGGAAAGAAATTGTCCAAATGAGATCTGTTTTAAAGTTTCTAGTTAATCTCACTTGTTTAAATATCGGAGAAACTTTTAGAGGGTTTTAATGACCGCGAAAAATTCTCGAGGTTTGTGACACATCATTGGTTATGTTAGAGGATTAATATAATTTCAAGCTTAACAGTTCTTTTCAATGCATTGTTAGCGTGCTCTTCTATTCTTTATGTATTCATCACTAGGGCTTCTGATTTCTTGGCTTTTTTCATTCCCGGGAATTTCCAGGTATTCCTGGAAATATAATTGCCATTCCCGAAATTTCTGGAAACACATAACATTTCCAAAAAATTTGAAAACATGTTATTTTTAATTGATATCAATAATAATTATATAAAAAATGCATATAAATTCCAAAATTTATACTCATTTATATATTTAGCTAAAAATTCAAAAGGTAAAAACAATGTTAATCATTCCTTTATAAATGGACTCTGTACCCTTTCAACAAATTTTTTTATGCATTTAAAAATTATATTTTAGCTTTTCAGATAATATTTCTATTCAAGAGAATGATAACAGATGAAAACTTTCACATATTATTCACACAATTTTAAAAATTTAAATTTTTTGAAGAATATATTTAAAGTTTTTCTCCTTTTGTAATTATTAACTTTTTAACCGGAATTTTTTTGGTATTCTAAAAAAGTGACGATCTTAAAAGAACCTTTTTAGGGACTGAATAACCCTAAGCAGTAAATCTCTTAATTAGCGTTTTGGAGATAGGCGTGTTGATGAAAATGCCTATCATCTTTTCGCATCAGTTTTTTTTTCTGTTCTTCGAACACATGCGATAGAAGTTTGTGATACCCCGCGACCCGGGGTTACCATCTCTTCATCTACGCGACGTAGATTTGTAGGAAGAAATGATTTATTATGGGGAATTTGGGTGATCAATCTAATTTATTATTATCTAAATATATTGATCAACACAACGCAAGTCTTACTCTAGGGATTCGATCAGGAGTGATACAGCGTAATTCTAAGTAAATAGCGCCTGAAAAATCCTAATCACTATCTTTATGAGAAGTTATCCTAAGAATCTTTATCTACCTTACATTCCTTACCACGCTAAAGTCCGTTCTATAATTACACACTTCTATGTTTAATACCAATAGATCACGGTGATCAGCACATCTTAGTTTTCTGTTTCCTTCTTCTATTCTATTTTCTACTATTCCTCTCTTATCCTACTACCACGCGAGAATGCTAAAATTCCATTATATATCTATTAACTAATCTCAATATCGTGGTTTCTTCTTGAGAGGATTGGATTGAAATAACTCAATTCAGGCCCCAAAGATTCCCCGAGAGGATTCGTGTGAAACGCGATCAAACCCTCGTCACAGGTTATAGGGGCAGCCGCACCCCAAAGACCAAGACAAAGGAACTACGATGATCTCTTAGAGACGGAGTGACAGAGTCTGCTGAGCAGCCACACGAGTGATTGAACGGGGGCGATACCAGCGAAAGGGGTTGCGGGGACAGTCGCACCCGGGAGATGATCACTTCAAGATCTACGAACTTCACACCGGATTTGAACTTTTCTCCAGCGAGGGGGCTGTGAAGATTAACACAACTAATAATGAGTTAAATATTTTTAGTTAATTTATAAATAAAACGCATTTTGGCCAATAGATATGGGATCCCTTTCGTTTTTTGCAATGGAATAATTTTCAAGGTTCACGATATTACAATATTATGTTAAGCAGTAATAATACAAATAAGATAAGGATTGCAATACCGTTATACCGGGATACCGAATACCGGTATTTTGAGCCCTTTATGCAATTTTGGAATACCGGTTATTGTAAGTTGTAAGTACCGAAAAAATGGTATTTAAAGAAATTTTTAAATAGTCCCTACATATGTTCAGGCATCGCCAACATTGCAAAATAGTATGCGTTTTTGTTTTTATGTCTCTCTATATTCACAGTCTAATTAATTTCGCCCGTTAAAGTTGCATCTTACAATCAAGAAAAATGATAAAAGATGTGACTCATCCAAGGAGCCTGGCCCAAACTATCCAATTACAGCTCAGAGCGATACTGCACACGCGCAGGATTCGTATAGTCTAATATTCGTATCTGTAAAAATAAGGTGGTAGTTGTAAAGAAAGAGTAAAATTTGGATATTTTTTTAAACTGGTGAGTTTGTTATTCACATTGTATTAATATGTTTTCCAGATTATTATATAAATACTCATAAATAATAACCCATAATAACGAATAAGAATAACTTTAAAGAACATAAAAAATCAAAGATGATGACTTAAATGTCGATTGTGAAAAGGAATTGTCTCTTGAACAAAAATTTGAATTAGTGATAACTAAAATAAATTCAACAAACCAAAGTATAATACAGAAATCAGCTATATCGAAAACCATCCGACGAGAAATCAATTTATTTGAAGATTAAGGGTTTATAGGTAAAAACTTAGCAATGCGCGTTATACTTTTCCAACAGTATAACCAACTGGTGTAGATTCTGAAAGAACGTTTTCGACAGCTGGTAATTTTTGCACAAAATTACGTTCCAGGCTTAATGACAGTACAATTGATGCATTGTGTGTTTTAAGATAGTACCACAGACTGAATAGTGATATTTACACTTTTTGTTAATTCTATCTATATCTATATCTATATCTATATCTCTCTATCTCTCTATCTCTCTATCTCTATCTATATCTCTCTATCTCTCTATCTCTCTATCTCTCTATCTCTATCTCTATCTCTCTAGATATAGATATATACTGTAATAATTTATAAGATACAAATTACTTTTGTGACATTTACATTTTCTAATGAAACTGGCAAAAACCTCTGTATTTTCTACCTTTTTTTAAAATTTGTACCACCGGTATTAAAACCGGTATCTCGGTATTAAGATCTAAAAATATCGAATACCATTATTGAACTTTTGTGTTTGTGTGTGGTCTGATATTGCAATCCCTAAAATAAGTGTTAAATTTTTAAATACTGAACTGACTTCGTTAGTTTCTTCATGGCTTATTCAGGTTTTTTTGTTGTCCAGGATTTCCATTTTCTTTCATTCTGCCCAATAGGGTGTCCTTTGATTTGGAAATTTTTTCTTCTATTGACACAACAGTCCTGGGTGGGCCAAGAACTTCTGTGAAAAACCCTCCTTTTTAAAAACAATGTTTCTTTTTCGATTCCTACTATTAATTCACTATCTCCCTATTTATCGTTAAAATTTTCATTGGTTAATAACAATAAATTTTAAAGAGCTCAACTGAGCTGAGATTTTATATACGCGATTATATTTATTTTGAATGACAATACGGTAATTTAATCAATAAAAATTACTTCAAATAATTAGTTTTAAGAATTACAGGTACAGCTACGTTGGCATCATTTTTGATGACTTAGCGACCATTTTGGCGACTTGTGTTGAAACTTTAGAAATTTTCAGCTCAAATGAGTGCATTAAAATGTGAGGAAAAAAACTTTTATTCACGATTGCTTTGACTGACAATACAATAATTTAATTATAATTCATTAAAATTAATTGAATGGAAATAATTATAGAAAGAATTACAGATACATTCACGTTGGCTTCCTTTTTAGTGACTTGAGTCAAAACTTTAAAACATGAGAAAAAATCTTTTAAAGCATCCAGTTCAACTGAAATTTTATATACACGATTGTTTTGGATGACAATACAATACTTAAGTGGCAATTAATTTTTATTAATTATCAATAAAGATTGCGATGAGTGAGTGAGTGAATGTAGGGTTTTATGGCGCAAGAGCCAATTTTGGCTATACTGCGCCACACGTTCTTAATATTGCGATTCCGCGTTATATGTATATACATACTTATATTAATTGTAACTATTTGATAAAAACTAAAATTGAATTTTTCTTTGTTGACCTACGTAGGAATTCACTGAAATTTTTTTGTTTTTATATTACTTGTTTATATGACATTGCTTATCAAATGATTTGGTGACACATGTATTGTTGAAAGAAACCATATTAAAAATGAACAAAAAATTCTCTAGAGGTGCAATTGCAATAAGAACTAATATATTTACTTTTCTCAATAATAAAAATTCTAGAGTATACGGGATATCGTTGGCAGGTAACGGACACGTTTGGGAGCAAGGAAGAGATGATTTGAATTTCTAGATTTAGTGGCATTCAGAGAGAAAATGTTTTCCTCTTCTTTTAAATTGATTGAAAGAGGGAATATAATTTAACAGTCGAAAACCTGAGGATGAAGAAACAGGAAACGGAAATGTGTGTGTTCACGCGAGACAGCTTATTATACTGTTGACAGGGAGAAAAAGGATTTGGATGTATTTGTTTTTCGAAAGCTATTTAGAAAGACGATGGCATTTTGTAAGATAGAAGGAAAAGACGGGATGCATTTTCTTTTAAGCTGAGATTAACACACGAATTCTAAAATAATTCTTTTTCCACTCTTTTATAGACTTTTATTCTGTGTATTCGACAAATTAAAATGTTCTTTGAATTTATGTAAAAAATACCTTGATAAAATTAAAAGTTTTTTTAACAATTATTTTTTGACTTTAATGTTTCAATTCTGCATTACAATGTAAAGGAAATATCGATGTGAAAGCTTTAAAAATAGCACTCGATATGACATGTATCTAGAAAGAGAGTAAGTTTTAATAAGCTTTTGATTTCTAATACTGAAACACTCAAGATAATTGAAATGATGCCTTAAAAGTGTTTGAAGTGGCGCGCTTATCCGGAGGACAGAACCCGGGACCTTCGAATTCGTAAGCACATAACATATCCCCGTGTGAGTGAGTGTGTGAGTGAGTGTAGGGTTTTATGGCGCAAGAGCCAATTTATAACATATCCCCGATGCTAAAATGATTATCTGAGTACGGAGGTTGTTATTGGCTTATATAGACACCACCGCCACAGACTTACTTGCCAGTGAGTGGGTGGATAGGCGAACGAACGATACCGTGTTATTGCGAGCGTGTGAGTTATAGCTATTGCGTCAAATGTGTTTTTACGGCTTGAGTGTTGCGTCATGTGGATTTGACGGCTTGGGTGTTGCGTCATGTGATCTGATGGCTTAGCTGTACTGCGTCATGCGTGTCGGATGGCTGTGCTGTGCTGCGCCATGCGTGTCTGACAGCTTTTAGTTGCTCTTGCGGGAGATAGATGGCGCTAAGTCTGCTCCATGAAGGTTGCGTTGTTTCAAAATTCAGTCAGGGTCACCAATGAAGACGATTAGAACTGGGTATCTCTTCCGATCAGTAAATAGATAATATCTACTATACTAAAATGACTATCTTCGTACGGAGGTTGTTACTGTCTTATATAGATACCACCATCACAGGTTTATAACGCAGGGTTATTTGTAGTTTCCTTTGAGGCTGAGAAGGGCTGTAGTTTGAAAGAAATAAGCCTTGGATACCTAAACAGAACATTTGAATGAATACAAATGCACCTCAAGTTTTATTTATGTGCTTTACAATAGTTCTACATGTGAAACCTTGTTATACGGTAAACATGAATACGATAATCCAGTTCCTACCACACTCTACTCAGCTTGGTACTAACAACGTTATTGACAGCACGTGTTGTCCTTCCATGCAGTTCTGCTACATCACGTGGCAAAGGGGGATAAAAATTTGGTCTTATGTAAAAGGCTGAACTTAAGGCCTATGTTTTCAGCTGAAACGTAAAAGATTCAAATTGGTTTAAGAAAATCCAAAGCTGTTGAAGGAATAATTTAAATTATATAAAAATTTTTATAATAAGTAATAAAATAATTATTTCAAAAGAATATAAAGTAGAGTTCTCCGAAACTCACTGTTGTTAACATATTTAATTTTTTTATCTAATAAATCTGCGAATGTTTCTAAATATTAATATATTTCCACGATATTTGATATTTTTATTTTGATTATACAACCTAACATTTTGATGCAAAGAAAAATTCAGCTGAAATCAGAATTGTATTTAATCTTATTTTCCATTTTAAATGTAAATTTCTGCGTTAATAATCCTAACGCAAAGCAACATATTTTTACGTAGTTGAAATGCTTTCAAATGTAGAAAGATCATCGCAGATAATAAGAAACCTTTTTCTGAATAAAAGAGTAATTCCAGAATATAGTAATTTATTCTGGAATTCTCTAGAAAATACTAAATATTTATTTTCAACAGGAAACTATTAGAAAACACATATATATATCCATAATATCACGAGATTTAAAAAGAAACACTTAACACATAATTAAAATTTTTAACTACAATTTCACATAGGGTAAATGAAATTCACAGGCACTATCACATGTTTGACTCTAGTATTACCTTTGTGCATTGCTTTTACATAAGTTTAAGGAATCTTAGAGTTTTTGAAAAAATTATCTTGATAAATAACCATCATAATGCTCTTTAGATATTCCTAGATGCATCTATTTTTGGTGTACTTAATTTCATCTGTTTCTCAACACATCCATTTTGTCGCCAAATTAGGT
>BMAV01024630.1:0-99843 GCA_019973955.1 Trichonephila inaurata madagascariensis | reverse complement strand
TGATTTTTATATATGATTTGATATTTTAACTTTTATTGAAACTATATTGTCAGTATATTTTTACATATTTTATGAAATGTTTTTTAATATTTTAACTAATGTTTGGCGCAGTTTAGCCAGATTTGGCTCTTGCGCCAGGAAACCCCATATTCACTTACTCCCCTCCAAAATCTATTTAATTTTATTTTTAAAACAGACTTTTTATATAATTTGAAATTTTACATTTTATTATTAAAACTGTTTTTATAAGACTTTTGAACAATTTTATACTTTTAAATATTTGAAAAGTTGTTTGGCACAGCTTAGCCAAACTGGTTCTTGCGCCATAAAACCCAACACACACACTTGTGCCAATAATCACTCACTCACTCACTAAAAACTTTGTTTGCAGGTCGTTCGCTCTAACAATTAACCACATTAAAATACCCATAATACAAGAATTATCTTCAAAAAAATACGTTCTATATTAAACATTAAACCACATTTTCGAAACTGAAAAAAAAAGTTCTATAGAACAATATCCCATTTTTATTGCATTAGGGGCAATTTATAAGAAAGGAACTGAAAAGAAATTCGAAAGGCGTATTATATAACGTCAGTTATAAAATTAAGAAATTCAGATAAGATATCGTTCTACGTCACTATAAGAATCCGATCGTTAAACGTGACAAACTTGGAAAACACGTGCCATTCTTTGGTATGCAAATGAATAAACACAAAAAACTTCTATATAAATACGCACGTAATAATATAAAAAAGTTTTATCACGCGATTCGATATCTTTTTACGATCTGCACGCGCTGGAGTTTTCGTTTTAGATTCTTTCTTCACCCTTTCTGCACACATTTTATCAGATCTTTCGTTGATTTTAGATTTTTACGATTGCTTTCTTTCTGTTTGAATCAGATAGGATGCGAAAAAACATGAGTAATTTTTTTATAATGTCTGTCATAAAAAAAAATTTTGTTTCGGAAAAAAAAAGGTTTATAAAAAAATATTTTTCTTAATTTTATCAGAGGAATAGAAGTTATCAATTTTTTTTAAGATAATCGGATTTTTTTGTGATTTTATTAGTATTCTATATACAATATTAAAAAAATTATATTAATATTCTACAATTATTAAATCATCATTTATTCTATAATTTATGATACTAATTTTGTAGTTATGATTAAGAATGATGAGCATGGTCACACTTGATTTTTCGAGACTTTTCTTCATGATGAGCAGTCGTTGATTCACGTTTTAATTCCACCAAAAACATGAAATAAAATAACGAATTTGTTATATTTTTAAAATGAACAATCCTCAAAATTCACGAAATTTTAATGTATAGCCAAACTTGGCTCTTGCGCCAAAAAAAAAAATTCAACAATCAATCACGAAATTTTAAACGGCAAAAATATTTATCTTTTCTTTTTATAGATCCTTTTTTTCCCCTAATATTAGATTATCCAATGATACTCGATGAAAACATACTCGAAAATGTTTAAGAGAAACGAACTATGAAGATTCTTTGTGAATAATTATACCTTAAGGTATCCGACTACGTTCGGAACCATGATTTTAAAAAAGCGCATAAATGTATAATTTTCATGATATTTAATGTCACTTTGATTAGAATGCATGTATAAAATTTTTTAAGGACAATGACAAAAAATTATTTAAATAAAATATTTTGGCAAAAAATTAACTTAGAATATCCTTTTTTCCAAATGTTCTTTTGTAAAAAATGCTTCTATTATAATAATATTTTACCTGTACATAGCTCAGACCTCTTTACAGAGGCTCAACTATGATTTGTAAAAAATTCACATTATTTTCAGAGTTACAACCACATTTGAAATAATTATCGGCGTATTTTCTAGGACCGAAAGTCCGCCATTTTCGTGTCATGCTCCAATACGCCCACCCAACATATTTTTTTGATTTTGTCGATTTTCGGGAACAAAAAATTAAATATTGAATAAATAATTAGCATTAACAAATAAAATTAATTATTAATAATAAATACTTTATGTAAATTGTACGTAAAATTTAATTGTCTAGATATATATTATAAATGCGAAAGTGTTTGTTTGGATGTTTGGACGTCTTTCACGTAAAAACAACTGAATGGATTTTAATGAAATTTTACAGTAATATAGCTTATACATCAAAATAACACATAGGCTATAATTCATAGCATAGGTGTGGGTAGAAGTTTGATAAAGACATAAGGTGCACATAGTGCAAAAAATTAAAAATAAGACGCCAACTACGTTGTTTTCTTGCTGTTTATATAATCTACACAGATGAAGATAACTGAATACCTTTTGATAAAGATATTGTGTGAAGTGTCCAAAATATAACGATATTTGGGTGTAGGGGGAAAAATTTTGCCATCTGCAAACAATTCTGGGGGGTAAAAAAACCCCTGAAATATATCTATCTTCTATTTGTGAAATAATTTTTTGTTTTGGCTACGCAAGGCTCTCGCCTAATTTATTCCTGTAATCAGCGTAATTCCTGATTTTTTTAATTTCAGAATAAAACTAAGTTTTAAGGAGAGGTTGTTATAAATCTCTTTTTTTTGTGTGTTTTTTGTGAATATTTTTATGATTATATTATGCACATTTATAGTAAAAAATTGATCTTTTTCAAAATAAATACTTTTATCGTTCGGTACTTAAAGTAAATAAACTTTCTTTTACACTACATCATTTGGACAAATTTTCAAAATATGCTTGTGGTTAGTAGTTAATTATAACGCTATAATTTTAATTGAATAGGCAGATATTGCATTTTTAAGTATAAAAATAATTATAACTACTATACTGTATTTTTGGAGGAGTGAATGAGTGAATATTAACGCCCACTGTTAAACCCAACGAGGGTTTTTTGGCGACGGACCACTTTTTTAAAACCCAAATGGTCAAGTGACGTGGACGACACCTGAGCTGTCCCCCCCTTCTCCTAACTACCACACCAACTAACCCCAGCAGGAATATTCTACCAATAATTAACGGGAATATTCCTTGAAACCCACTTTTTCAAGAGATATGGCAGCGGGGTTCTATGATGAGTATTTTAGGGGGGAAGGCGAATATTTTTGTAGCAGATATTGCGTTTTCAGTTGGGGTTTCCCCAGCGGGTTGCAAGGATGATCTTTTTAGCCCGAAAAATAGTCAATGTAAAAATTTTAAATGTCTTATGTTTAAACCTTAGAAAATGTTTTGGGACTGTTTATTTTAAGTGAAGGGTTTAATATAATTAATTTTACAGGGGAAATATCTTTAATTAATTAGCTCTAATGGTTTAAAATTTTCCCCAAAATAAATTTTTTTTGTTTATGTATACCCCTTTTTAATTTTTCCCAAAAATGTAGTGATCCAAAAAATTTTTGCATAAAAAAAACCGCAGTAAATCATAATGCGGTAGATAAACCCTTTAACGTGCATTGCCCCCCTACACGGCGGGTCTTACAAAGCTCTAAAAAGCTCGAGCTATATTAAAGTAGCTAGACATTTCCAACTTGACTCTATCGTCAACATTTCGCTAGGGTTTTTCATTGAATCGCCATTATAATTTAAAACGGCGTCGTTTTGCGAATATTACAATTTTAACATAAAATAAATACAACGAAAGTAATAAAAATTGTATTCCCCCTTTCGATATTTTAAATTATTTACACTATTTTAAGCATTCCTTACAAATTTTACGATGTGTTTACTTTTGCTGAGAAAGAGATAAACGGGTTTTAAAAATCGCCCCCTAAAAGAGCCCCTCGGGGGCCTACCTTCTTTAGGTGAGTAGGGTTTCCGCCCCCGGGAACCCTTTTTCCCAAATTACAGTAAATCCACCGTAACACCTGCCCTTCCCTTTTAACGCGTCTTTGCCTAAACCCCAGTTTTAGTATAGGGGTTTTCGGCCATCTAAAAATGGTTTTGAAACGTGGGGGGATTACGGGGTGTGGGTAGGGGATTGAAGATAATATGCTCGGTTACCCACTAGGCCTTTTTTGCAGCGTTTTCCCCTGCAGAAGCTGTCGCCATATACCGTGCACTTCCCCAAATTTAAACGACTCCAATATACCCTGTGGGGACTGATCTATACTGAACATGAGTTCTTGAAACGCTTGGTTTAAAAGATTTTTCCCCTCCCGTGGTTTGTAATGACTCGACATTACGAGTCGACTGGGCAGCAAGGGTTTTAAAATAATATTTTGCTGGCTACCGAGCCCCGTAAATTTTTAAAATTTGGGAACGAGCAAGCGGACAGCGCGGCACGGTCGGCGACGATTCCCTCTGCCCCTGGGAGTTCCGCTATCGGAATTTAAACGTCCCTCCTGATCATTTATATACGGCCCGGCAGGAAACATGGAGTCAGCAGTTGAATAACAAACTGCACTCTGTGAAACCCGTCATAGGGGCATTCTTAATTTCCAATGCGAAGAACTGATGTCAAATTGACTCGTCTTCGCATTGGTCCACCCCTTTACACAGGCATTTGTTGTTGGGGAAAATGCTCCCAACTGTCCTTCATGCAAAGGTCTGTACTTTTAGTCCAACATATTCTAATAAATTTTTCCGTTTTTTAAAAATTATCGTATCACCTTTTTTTTAAATTTATCTCATTTAACTTTACCTGACGGGGGGGGAAAAAAACCCCCCCAAAAACCCATTTCTTTTATTAAAAAATTTGTTTTATATTTTAAATTTTAAAAAATTATTTTAAATTTTTTTTAACTTTCATTTTTTTGGTTTTGTGCAAACATGCACAACAAAATAAAAAGTAATATATTTAATGTGTATTTTAATAATTATTTAAAGATTTTTTTGAAAAAATGTGGGGCGCAGTATAGCCAAAAAATTTGGGTCTTTCGCCCAAAAAAACCCAAACCCCACTCACTCACTCACATTCACGCTCCCGAGGTCCCCTAGAGATCTTTTCCTCTTCCTGGGGTTTACTGTATTTGGTAAACATGGGCTTCACAAACCCAGGGTACCCAAATTGATCTTTCTCTTTTTTTGGGCCCCTTCCCCCTTGCCATTAAAATTTTCCCCTTTTTTTTTTTTTCCCCTTTCCAGACCACGGGACCTATACTACAAGATGAACCTTGCCCAAATTTTTTTTTTTCTATAGTAAAAAACATGTTTTACTATAACAAATTAGGGTTTTTACATTTTGTATTGGGGTTAGTTTAGTTTCTTTTCGTATATTTCCTTTAAATTTACTTGATTATGTTGCTTTATTTGTTTTGATCAACTTTGGGGTTTTCCCGGGACCCGCATGTTTCCCGTGTGCGGGCGCCCCGTAAGGGGGGAAAATGGTGTTCGGGGGGATTCTTTGCGTTCTCTTTGCCCCGCTTCTCCCGTAGGGGGGGAGATTGAGGGCCCTGGGGATAACTCTGTTTCCCTTTTGGGCCCCCCTTCACCCTGTAGAGGGGTGGCGGGGTGAGCCCGCTCCTGTCAATCGGCTGGTTTTTCCTTTTCGGTACCCCCGAAGAACACTCCCTTAAAGGGTTAGTGTTGTAGAAAAAGGTTGGGGTTTTTACCGTTGGATCCCCGCCCTGGACTGTGGGCATTATATTCTGGGTGTACTCTGGGAAAGCGCCGTGCCGGGTTTTTGGCCAGATGACCGGCTTAATTCCCCCCTTGTTGGACCCCGTGGTGGGTGGAGGCACGCCAGGGAAGTTGTTTGCTTTTTTATGGATCCAATGCTGCTGTGCCGGGAAAAGGCCTCGTATTACCCAATTTTAAACTTTGATAACATTTCCCCTCAAAATACCAGTTTTACTTATTTTTTACCTCTTGAAATGTCAAAAATTGCCATTTGCTATCCATAAAGCCCTAACCCGGAATAGGCGGTAAACCCGGGAAATCGGTTAAAACGATTGCTTTCCCGGGGGATCTACTTATTGAAACGAATTCCGCTGTAAAAACAAAGTCTTTTCTCCTCGCCCCAAAAAACCTTTTAAACTCGTCATTAAGTTTTTAACTCCGCAAAATCTCTTAACCTTGCAGAGGTGTTTCAGAACCTGACTTGATAGGCCCCCGGGTTTAAAGAAATACTTGAAGGCTTCTCTGGTCGGGGGTGTTACCCAATTCAGGAGAATCACAATAAAAAAAGACTACAATTATTCCCAAAAAGCTTTTAAATTTTTTAACATTTAATGGCCCAAAACTACCAAACACAAAAAAAGTTGGATATCTGAATTGAAAAAATCCGCCCCTATATACCAACCCTCTGCGCTTTTTTAAATGCCAGAGGTTGGTCCCCCCAAATTTCCCCGCCGCGGTCAATTAACATGCTCTAGATTTTGCAACCTTTGGGACATCCTTCCACGGATTGAAACTCAAACCGTGTCAATTGCTCAGAATCCCATTCATCAGTTTAAAAAAAATTATGCCCAAAATGGAAGTTGGGAAAAACAAATTCAGGAAATTAAAACAAATAAATATATTTTTTCCCCAGAAGCCCGGGAAAAATAGTGCCTCAACTACCCCAAAACCCAAAACTCGGTTCCCAAAATCAAAGCAATAACCACACAAAAGGGCAAAAACCCAGATCCAAATATTACAAACATAATCTGCCAACCTTTAGTATGTCTGAAACCCGTATCTTCTGAAAAATACTATACCAAGTACCCCCGGCTTCAATATCTACATTTTCCCTAGGGTCATCTTCATCCACCCCAAACACACTCCTTTTCCTTCCACATCTGCAATCCCTCCAACAATTAAAAAGCGAGAGAGAGTTTTTGTTACCAATACCCATTACTACTACTACTACTACTACTCCCCCTAGTAATAGCCTAAATCCCTTCCTTCATCGTTATAAAAACTGAAATACCCCAGTTTTTAAACTTCTAAAAAAATTTGCCCCTCATCAACTGATGTTCAATCATCAGTTTCCATACCCAGAGTCTACGGGCCATTACATCCAAAAAAAGGGAACATTTTAACACATCCCAACGAAATTCAAGAAATGGGAAAAAGTCCCCAAAAAAGTACAGAAACCAGAAATTAAAATAAAAATGGCCCCACAAAAACCCGCACTAAAGGGAAATACTACTGATGACGAAGACATGCTTATATATGACGTGGGGGAAAAAAGGGGCCAGATCCTATGGAAAAAATTAAAAATGTAAAAAAATATTTTAAACAATCCTCACAAATATAAAACGCGCGTTAACACCCCCCAATTCAGGACAAGTAAAAAGCTAATTTTTTAATAACATGTATTGCCTGATTTTTGTTTTAAACTAACATGTTCCATTCTTTTTTTTTCAATTGTTTTTATTTTAATATACCCCCCGACTTGGTGGGGCAATCCCCACCAAATTTTTTTTTTTTATTTACTTGTAAACGGTTTAATGTGATTAAATTTTTTTAACTTTTAGAACTGTATTGTCATTATATTTAAATTTTTTTATAAAATTTTTTAAAATTTTTTTAAAAATTTTTTGGGCAGCATACCCAAAAATTGGCTCTTGCGCCATAAAACTCTATCTCACTCACTCGCCCCTCAAGAGAGAGGGGAGTTATAAAAAAAAAAATCCTTTTTATCAGCTATTAGATCTACAGGTTTAAAAAATTTAACAAATATTTTTTGTTTTTTGCTAAACTGAGATATGAAAAAAGCTTTTTTGTTTAATTTGCAATTCACGTAAAAAATTAACACAACAAAAACTTCTTTATCCTTCAATCTGTATTGTTTTATTTTTCAGTTCATCCGTGCGAAGAACGGGTATACCAGCTAGTAATAATTATAAATAAATAACATGATAATAATTATAAATAAATAACATGATAATAATATTTATAAATAAATATAAAAAGACAATTATAAATAACGAATATATTACATGATTATTACATATAGTAAGAATTGCATTTTTATATTACATTATTAATAAAATAATTACACCTAGCAAGTAACGACGGTAGCAAAAACAGCAGCGAGTGACCACGGGTTAAATTGCACTTTAGGAAGAGAGAGCAAAAGAGATGTTCATTATATATCTTGTGAAGAATTGAGTACTATCATATGTGACAGATAGGTAATTAGTTCGAACCCAGTATACCACTAGAGAGAGAGAGAGGAGAGACCCGCCGTGTAGGGCAGCGATGCACGTTAAATCTGTCGAGAGCTGAAAAGTCCTCCCGTTGGTGTGGTGTGGTAGTTAGGAGAGGGGGGTGCCAGCTCAGTTGTCGTCCACGTCACTTGACCATGGTTCAAAATTACGTGGTCCTGTCGCCAAAAGCCCTACTGCAGCTGAACAGTGCAACGTTAATATTCACTCACTCACTCACTTGAGAGGTAATTATTAATAGCAAACTGCTATACAATGTATCGAAGAATTGATATCCTTCTTACGTGCAATTTCTTGGAGAAAGCCGTGGTTCCAGTGTATCAGCTTCTATAAAAGTAGACTCTCAAATCTGACGAAAAGAATAAAACATCGAAGCGAGTTTTTTAACGATACAAAGCAACAGTTTAGTATCTCACTGAACTCATTCGAAACTACAATAACAAAAAAAATAAATAAAAACCCCGTAAAGTGAACCCAAAGTTACGGTTAGTGATAACAGACAATAGTGGGAAAAGGGGCCATTTTAGGGTGGGGAAATAATTTTTTAAATACTTTCATATCTTGCAAGCACCCCCCAGGGGGGTCACCTTCTTTAGGGGAGTACGGGGTTTTACGCTCCCGAGGTGCCCTAGTGATCTTTTTTCTCTTCCCAAGGGGTTTTTCTGTCTTTTGGGAAACATGGGCTTCACGAACCCAGGGTTTCCCTAGTGATCTTTTCTATTTTCGGCCCCTTCTTCGCCATTTAAATTTCCCCTTTTTTTCCTTTCCCGTCTAGGGCCACAGACCAATTCTACACAATGAACTTATGTTTTAAAAAATTGTTTTTTTATTGAAAAAAAATTTTTTTTTAATTTCTAACATATTATGGTTTACATTTTTTATTCTGTTGTTTTGTTCCTTTTTTTGTATATTTTTTTAAATTTTTTTATTATGTTGCTTTATTTATTTTTTGATTAACACCGTTGTTTTTTAACCCGCATGTTTGCCGTGTGCGGCGTCCCCTAAGGGGAAAATGGTGTTCTTGGGGATCCTTTTTTTCCCCTTTTCCCACGCTTCTCCAGTATGGAGGAGGTTATGGCCTAGGGATACCTCTGCTTCCCTTTTTGGCCCCCCGCTTCCCCTGTAGACGGGTGGCGGGGTGGAGCCCGCTCCTGTCAATCGGCTGGTAATTTTTTTCCCTTTTGGTGTCCCCGAAGAGACACTGCTTAGGGTTATGCTGCAGAATTTAAAGGGGGGCCGGGTTTTTCCCGTTGGGTCCTCACCTGGACTGTATCACTATATTCTGGGGGACTCCAGGTAAGCGCCGTGCCTGGTTTTTGGGGCCCGTTGACCGGCACACTGGGCCCCCCTTTTTTGGACTCCGTGGGTTGGGGGGGGCACGCCAGGACGAAGTGGGATACCGCTTTTTGGATCCCCAAAGGGTGCTGTGCCCGGGTAAAAGGGCCCCATTACCCCTCCAACATTGAAAAAAGTTTTAACGACTGCCAGATTTTACTATTATCACTAGAAAAAAATGAAATGTCAAAGAAATCGCCCTTTGCAATACAAAAAACCTCGTAGGAATAGGTTTGGGGAACCGAAATCAGTAAAACGATTTGTTCCCCGGGGGTCTACCTTTTGAAACAAACTCTGCTCTTTTAAACTAAGTCCTTTCTTCTTTTCTAAATCGTTTCCCAAATGGGCCTCAATGATAAAATCCACACAAAAAATTTAAATTTTTTGCCGTGGGGGTTATTTCCGAACCTGACCTTTTACCACCCCCGATGCAGAGATTCTGGGTGGACCCCCTGATCAGGGGGGTTATCCCGGTCCCGAAGAATCCCCCAATAAAAAAAAATACAACAGGGGTTTTACCAACCAAAACATATAATTTTAACATTTAATAGCCCCAACCCACCCAAAAAACATTAAAGCTGGAAAATCTGAACTGTAAAATCCGTCCATACATTCCGAAACCCCCCTGCGCTGGGGTTTTAAATGTCCCGAGGTTCGGGCACTCCAAAAATTCCTGCCGCGGTCAACTGACTTTTCTCTTTGATGTGCGTCTGCTGGACATGCTTCCACAGATTGCATTCTAGGGGGCCAAAAAGTATAAACTCTCACAACCTCAAACCCTCAGATTCCAAAATATGCCCCAAATGGAAAAAAAAGAGAAACAAATACAGGAAATAAAACAAATAAAAAAATATCTTACCCAGAAGCACGTAAATTAATAGCCCCCCAGTCATCTCAAACTTACGCTCAAGCTACCAAAAACTTCTACTTTAAAAAAATTCTACACAAAAAAGATGAAAATATAACAAAAAAAAAAATGTCCACCTCTAAAATTACTTGAACCACTTTCATCCAAGCCAAGACCAACAGTAATAGAATCCAATTTTAATATTTCCGATCATCATCCTCAACACAAAGCCCAGCTCTTTTCCGTCCACCCTTCAATAGCAGCTACTTTAAATCAGACCCCCCAACCTACTACTCTTCCCCCAGCCAAAACCCCAAATACTTCCACTTCATCGTTACCAACTGAAATACCCCCAGTTCTTACAACTTATAATAAATTTGCCACTCTATCAACTGATGTTCAATCATCAGTTTCCGTATCAAAAATCTACAGCTAACATCCAATAAGGAACATCTTAACACATCCCAAAGGGAAAATTAAGAAATGAAGAAAACGCCCCCAAAAAAACAAAAAACCCGAAATAGAAATAAAAAATGACTCCACCCTAAAAACCCCGAAAAGCCAGCACCTCAAGAATATACTACTGATGAAGAAGACATGCTTGTATATGACGGGAGAGGAAAAAAAATTGAAAAAAGATCCTCTGGATAAATCCAAAAATGTCAAAAAATGAACCCCCTCAAAACATATATACGCAAGTTAACACCAACCCGACTCAGGACAAGTAAAAACTAAATTTATAACATGTATTTTCCCGAAATTTGGGAAAAAACAAAAAATTTTTCCATTTTTTCCTTTTTTTAATTGTTTTTTTTTTAACATATGGTCTGACTTGGTTGGGGGAACTCCCACCAAATTTTTTTTTTAAATTTCTTGAAAAAAAGGTTTTATGTGATTAGAAATTTTAACTTTTTAGAACTGTATTGTCATTATTTTTTAAATATTTTATAAACATTTTAAATTTTATTATAACAAATGTTTGGCGCAGTATAGCCTAAATTGGCTCTTGCGCCATAAAACCCTACTCTCACTCACTCACACTCACATATCTTGCAAGCGAAAAATATTCGAAGAAAATGTATTGTTTCAAGAAGATTGGGAGGTTGAATATTTTGTAGGGAAAAACAGAGAGATCAGTAATTGTTTGATTTGTCACGAAAGCGCTGTATTTAAAAAATACCAATAAACAGGAATCATTCAATAGCACTTTTCTCTCTGATGGCAAAATCTCTTTCAAGAGGTGATAATGATGCTCTAGCCCTATATTCTGGGTGTACTCCAGGTAAGCGCCGAGCCTGACTAATGTCAGTTGGCCACAGCACACTGCCTTACTTGTTGGACTCCATGGTGGGTGGAGGCACGCCAGGATGAAGTTTTTTTCGCGCTTATGAAACCGAATCAGCTGTTTCCGGGTAAAGGCCTCGTATAACCTACAAATTTAACCTTAGATCACTGATAGCTAGTAATACACGCTTTTTATATTATCACTGCCGAATGGTGTGATGTGCAAAAAATCTCTTTTTGCCATACAAAAAGGAATCGGTAAACCGAAATCGGTTAAAAAATTAAAATCTGGTGATTTACTAATGGAAACGAAATCCGCTTCACAATCAAAGTCTTATTTAACAGCTAAAACATTTCTTTATTTTCCTCTTCAAGTTGCTCCACACAGATAGATCTCTTAACACTAGCCGAGGTGTCATTTCTGAACCTGACTTGCTGAGCACTTCTGAACCTGAAATTCTTGAAGGATTTTCAGATCAGGGTGTGATTCAGGTCAGGAGAATTAGAATAAAAAAGAATACTACAGTTTTTCCTACAAAGCATTCAGTTTTAACATTTAATAGCCGGAATCTACCTACTTCAATCAAAGTTGGATATCTTAATTGCAAAATTCGTCCATACATTCCTAATTCTCTGCGCTGTTTTAAGTGTGTGTGTGTCAGAAGTTCGGATATTCGCAAACTTCCTGTCGTGAACAATTGACTTGCTCTAGATGTGCGTCTGTTGGGCATTCTTCCACTGATTGTACTCTAAAGACGAACTGTATTAATGGTTTATAGCCCCATCCATCTGATTCAAAATTATGCCCAACTTGGAAAATAGAAAAACCGATTCAGGAAATAAAAAATAATAAAAATATATCTTATCCAGAAGCACGTGAACTAATAGTCCCGCAGAAATCACTCCCCCCCCAGGGGGCTCACCTTCCTTAGGTAAGTACGGGTGTCACAATCCCGAGGTCCCCTAGTGATCTTTTCCTTTTCCCAAGGGGTTTACTATCTTTGGTAAACACGAGCTTCACGAACCCGGGGTACCCTAGTGATCCTTCTCTATTTTCGACCCTCTTTCTTGTCATGCTATTTCCCCTTTTCTTCAGGGCTGCGGTAGCCCAGTGGTCAAGTTATCGGATCATGACAGGCATGTCATGAGTTCGAGCCCAGTACCACTAAAGACCCGCCATGTAGGACAGCGATGCACGTTAAATCTGTCGAGAGCTGAAACGTCCTCCCGTTGGTGTGGTGTGGTAGTTAGGAGAGGGGGTGCCAGCTCAGGTGTCGTCCACGTCACTTGACCATGGTTCAAAATTACGTGGTCCGTCGCCAAAAGCCCTCGTGTAGCTGAACAGTGCGACGTTAATATTCAATCAATCATCTTTTCTTCTTTTCCCGTCCAGACCACAGACCTATGTTACAAAATGAACGTTGTTTAAATTTTGTTTTTTCTATTTTTAAAAAAACCTTATTTAAAAACAATTTTGGTTTACATTTTGTATTGTGTTAATTTAGTTTTTTTTTTCATATATTTCTTTCAATACTTTGATTATTTGTTTTTATTTGTTTCATAAACCTTGGGGTTGCCAACCCCATGTTTGCCGGGGCGGCGTCCCGAAAGGAGGAAAATGGTGCCCTGGGCCTTTGGCCCACCTTCGCTGTAGACGGGAAGCAGGAGTGAGCCCGCTCCTGTCAATTCTAACTTAGGGAAATATTTCTTGTCCGAATAACATTTTTTCATTTATTTGTTTTATCATTATCTGTTCCCTTTCCCGATCTTGTCTACAGGGGGTAACCCCCCAAATTTGTTTGCTTTTATCATTGGAATACGACTTTTATACTTGATTTGATGTTTTAATTTCTAGCCAAACTGTCTTGTGTGTGTGATAATTAATTTACATATTTTATCAATTGTTTTAATTTTTTAACGAATGTTTGGCGTAGTATAGCCAGAATAGGCTCTTGCGCCAAAAAATCCAAAACTCACTTACTCACTCAAGAGGTGATAAATAGGCTTTTTGAATAATCCTTGCAACAGCAACAAAGTATTTTGTCAGTGGTAATATCACAGCTGTAACAAAGTCATCCTATGAAGTTTGTTATATTATTGGTTATCATATGAAACCGATTACTAATGCAGAAATTGTGAAGGAGGTTTCTTAAATACTTCTAATTGTTAGTTTAAAAAACAAAAAATATAAAAATAATAGTTAAAAAAAAAGCAAAACAGGAGTTATAATATATTTTGATGAATTTTCTGCATTCTGAATTTCCAATGTTATCTTGATCTTACTGCATTTATTCTCATGTTGCGGCCCGCGTGAAATAGCGACATATGTATGCGGCCCAGCAGTAAAAAAGGTTGTGTTCTAGATCATTTAACGCTTTACTAATATTTATAATCTAAATGTTTTCGTAATATGATGTCAAAATGATGCTAAAGTCTTACACAGAACTTCATATTCTTACAAATACATTTATGTACAACTTTTAACGTGAAACTTTCAGAATATCTGGTGTGTATAAAAATGTTTTTAATACAATTTCCAGAATCTAGTGTTATCCCATCTTCGCACAGAATCCAGATAAGGAAGTACGAGTATCGCAATCTAGTGCTGCCATCTACAAATATTTATTACTACTAAAACCACTACCATTTTTTTTTTTTAAATATAGAGTAGATATTTTGATTTTTGTTCAAAATCATTCTCATATTTAACCGTTTTAGGTAAATATTTAAATAACTTTACTATTATTTTGCGTCATATTACTGCTAATAAAATATTAATAATATTTGTGTAACACCTCTTAATTTTTTTTTTTTTTGCTCTTATTTCTTAATTTATCATAAAGGTTTTATTTTGAACTTACAATTCCTGTTTATTGAAGCAAACTGAAATATGATAAATGATCCAACAAGTTAAAATCAACCCATAATCTAGAATTTAATAAACATTAACCTTCTATTAAATCGCGTATTAATAAATCTCTGTTTCTTTTTCATTAACACACACACACTCTATTTATTTATTTATCTTCGTGGAATTTTCAATCGTTTTAATAAAATACATTTTAAAGCGCTCAATTGAGCTGAAATTTTATATACATGGTTCTCTTGGATGGCAATACAATAATTTAATTATAATTAATAAAAATTAATTGATGAAAACTAATTCAAAGAATTACAAATACAGCCAAGTTGGCATCATTTTTGGCGACTTGTGTCAAAACTTGAAAAGATTTTTTTCTCACGTTTTATAGCATTCAGTTGAACTGCAATTTTACATACTCGATTGTTTTAGATGGCAATACGATACTTTAATGATAATTAATAAAAATTAATTACCACTTATATAATGTTGTGATTCTATCATATGTATATACATATTTATATTAATTGTAACTATTTAATTAAAAGTATCTGAAATAAAATTTTTCTTTGTTGATTTAAGTAAGAATTGACTTAAATTTTTTTTTTTATATTACTTGTTATTAATAATTTTTTAGACAGAGAGACACACACATATATATATACATACTCTTTTGATATTATATATCTTTTCATATTTTAAAAAAAGTAATAAGAAAAAAACGCTTTAAATTATGCTCTTTACATTATTTAAATTCTTTATTTATTTAAAGGTTCATTAATATTGAAGAAAAGGGACTTCTCATTTCTTTTATGTTGTTTGTGAGAAGTCTTGAAATATTGCAGTGAGATCAACAAAAATTATGGCTGAATCTTCAAACTCCATTTTAAACTCCAAAGCTAAGCATTATTTGCAAAAGTTGTTGAATAATCATATTAATCAATGAAATGAATTTCTTTAAGTATATAATTCAACTGAATTTCTTAAAGCTGCCGAAATAAATGCTGGAAATTTAAAAGCACACACCTTAGCAAAATGTCCAATTTTTTTTAAACATGTTCTCTAATATTCGAGTTATGTTTAGAGCTAATTGGAAGAAACTGTAAAAAATTTTCATTGGGCAACAAATATATAAAATTTTGTACGCATTTGATAATACTATGAAAAGTTTCGAATTTGTCTTACAAATTGAGGAATCCAATAATATTGATGTAGTTCCCATACTAAGAATCATTCGTTTCATTGTTGAAAAAAAATAATGAATAAATTTTTATGCAGAAGTAAATTTACTAAGACTGTATATTTTGGACTCGATTTCATCACAATTACCGTAAAATCCGACGCATAACGTGCAATTTTAACACAAAAAAAATGAGACCAAAATTTACGGGTGCGCGTTATACGCCGGGTATAACAGTGAGAGGTTTAAAAATAAATTTTTTTTATATATTTCTTGTTTTCTTAAGTCAATTCCTTCTTAGATCAACAAAGAAAAATTTTATTTTAGCTACTTTTTATTAAATAGTTACAATTAATATAAATATGTATACACATAGGACAGAATCACAACATTAAGTGGCAATTATTTTTTATTAATTATCTTTAAAGTATCGTATTGTCATTCAAAACAATTTGTATATAAAATTTCAATTCACCGAAATGCTTTGAAACGTGAGAAGAAAAACTTTTCAAGTTTTGACACAAGTCGACAAAATGCTCGCTAAGTCGCCAAAAACGATGCCAACGTGGCTGTATTTTTTAATTCTTTAAGTAATTAGTTTTAATCAATTTTTATTAATTATAATTAAATTATTGTACTGTCATCCAAAATAATCATGTATATAAAATTTCAGCTCGATTGAGCGCTTTAAAATGTATTTTATTTTACGATTGAAATTCCACCAAGATAAATAAGTAAATAAATAGAGAGTGTGACCTAATAGTAGAAAATGGAAAAAAAAATTTAAAAAAAATATGAACATAGAAAATAAAAATATACATCGAAATATTGCTTATTTAAAAAAATGACACTTCTCTTAAGAACTTAAAGAAGTATCGTATTTTTTCGAAAGCATAGAATGATACCTTGAATAAATAACTTCAAAACATAAAGCATTGCGCACGTATATTTTAGGTTTCTTGTAAAAGGGAGTGCGCGTTATACGGCGTATACCTAAAAATTAAAATTTGCAGCTTGAAAGTATAGATGTGTGTTATTCGGCGGTGCGCATAATACACCGGATTTTACGGTAATTAAATTTAAAATAACATAAAACCAATGACTAGTAATCTACAATGTTGGCTGTTCTTCAGTGATATATTCCATGAAAGGATTTATTACTTTTGAAAATTTTAATATTGTATCTGTATACTGTTCTTTCATACCGAGAATTACATATCTCAAAATTGCTACTTATGGCATTAAAATTCATGCGAGTTTCAATTGTAAATATAATATACATCATATTATGACTTTAATTAACATTCTTACTTTTTTTTTTTTTTAATAATAATAAAAAAAAAAACATTTTGCACTAATGACTTCAGTGCTAATCTTTACTTTTACGATGAAGCAGTTATTACGTGATACAGCTTTGAACCAAAATTTGAAACTTAAGAATGAAGTATCAACATTTTTTAAAACGAAAGCAACGATATTTTAAAACACGTTTTTAACAAATCACCTTTGGTGTATTAAAATGTAATATTCAACAGACATTTGAGTAACGTAAATTTACTACTATGCAAAGTAAAAATGAAACAAGTAACATAAAAAAAAATTTTTTAAATTCAATTCCTACTTAGATCAACAAAGAAAATTTTTCTACTTTTTATTAAATAGTTACAATTAATATAAATATGTATATACATATGACAGAACCACAACATTAAGTGGTAATTAATTTTTATTAATTATCATTAAAGAGTATCGTATTATCATCCATTCGATTTAACTGAACGCTTTCAAACGTGAGAAAAAACCTTTTCAAGTTTTGACACAAGTCGCCAAAAATGATGCCAACGTGGCTGTATTTGGAATTCTTTAAATAATTAGTTTTAATCAATTAATTATAATTAAATTACTGTATTGTCATCCAAAATAATCATGTAATAATAAAATTTCAGCTCAACTGAGCGCTTTAAAATGTATTTTATTAACGATTGAAAATTGCACCAAGATAAATAAATAAATATATAGAGAGTGTCAGCTAAAAGTACGAATTGAAAAAAATATTAAACTGACTGAAACTCTCAGCATTTTTTTTTCCTTTTTTAAATATTATTTTGGAAAATTAGAATATTCAAAAAAGAACAGCAGGTATGTTTCCTTCAGAATGACAGTATCTATGAAATAATTTTATTATGACATAACATTTAGTATTTTTAGAAAAAAATTTGCGAAATAATTTCTGGCATTGAATATCGAAGGTTAAAGAAATATTAATCCATTTTCGCTGTCAGCACACCAGTTACGGTTTTGTAACAAAATTCTTTACGCGTCAACAAACGCTGCCAAAAAATTTTTGAAATGCTTATTGAAAAGTTTTTGTATTTCTATTCAAACGAAGTTTAAAACTATTTGTAAAAATTCAATTAAAATTTTGTTTGTTTTAATTTTGTTTTTTGAGTTTCGTTTTCATCAGTAGCGTGATCCATCATTTCTTACAAGACCAGATATAACCCCATAAGAGGTCAATTTTTTGTTCAAAATGTTCCAAAAAAAAAGCGCATTTAAGTATAATTTTTAAAAGAATGCGAAAATGAAAATATTTTATTTTAATTTAATTTTGAATTTAAAATTTCCCACTATTTTTTATTTTATAAAAAACAAAAATCCGAATTTTTCTTTTATAAGAATTTTATTATGAAGAATGTATGTGTGTGTGTGTGTTTCATATTTCTTTAAAAAAAATTCTTTCATACTTTCAAAGAATTTCATGTTCTTACCCTTTCAAACGGTTGAAGTTTTTTTATGTTGTGGGGTTTGCTATATACAAAATTTTGGGTTTATATGTAATACAGTGAAAAAAAAATTTTCAAAAGGGGGGCAGGGTAAAAACCCACCTTTTTTTGGTATCATGCTCAAATAGCCGCCCAACATTATTTTTTTGATTTTGTAAATTTTTTGGGGGAACAAAAACAATAAAAAAAAATTATTGAATAAAAAATTTAAACATTAATTATTAAATAATTACAAAATTTAAAATTTTTACTAATATATACATAAGATTATAACAAAAAAAAAATCCGGGCTATGGGGTTCCCGGATTTGGATAAGGTGGCCACTGGTGTAATACTAAGTCTTACACTGCATGGGGACAAAATTAAAAGGTTTTAGGAAAATATGGGTATCATTTTTTTCCACTTTCATTTCCTCTGAAGCAACAAATTGCATAATGACTGGCCCCCCTTTTTCTTTAAAATACTTTCAAGAATTTTAATTCCCCGCCTTCATCAAAAAGAAAATTCCGATGAAAATGCAGTACCATGGATAAACTGCTTTCCTTTAAAAAAATTTAGCACTAATAATCTCACTATATAAATTAAAATATAGAATTTGGGGACCTCAGGTGCGGGCAAACCGTTTGGTCAGTTTTTAAACCCCGCGGGGGGAAAAACCAGTTAAAGGAAAAGCTTTTTTAAATATCATCAGGCCCAAATAGTATCCTATTTTAAAAAAATTTAAGATTTCTTATTTTTATAGTTTTATTTACTGTTTGGTAGTATTGACAGATATTTAAGGAATTATGTATGTGTGTGTGTATATATATATATATATATATAATGGGACGTTTATATTATTATAGCACTTTATTTCGTAATTTTATGTTTTATTTATATTTTGATATTACTTATGCATTATGCAATGTAGAAATATATATGTTTGAGCATATATTACAATTAATTTAAATTTCAGATTTCGTTAAATTCTGCTGAAAAATTTCTGAAACACGAAAATTTAAAAATACAATCCTTACTTAAAGTATTTGTTGTTAAAAATTTTTCCTTTCTAAAAAGATATTTATCAATCCACGTACAATATCTCTCTAAATCTAAAAAAGATGAACCTCGACTGTAGTAACAAACACTATTCAAGCTGAGAACTTTTAAATTAATTTTCAAAAAAAAAAAAATAAATTTAATTTTATTATTAAAAAACCCAAAAAAAAATATTTTTGCAATTGCCGAACAGTTGGAAAAAACATTCAATGTTAAACTTGCCGTGTCTCAAATCGGGCAACGTTGTTGGATAATATTTGTAATTACCGATTCATTATTTACGAAGTTTTCAAAAAAGGAGAAAGTAAGGAGAAATTTTTTTTTAATAAACAGCATTAAATGAAAAAAAAGAGGGGGCTAGGGGTTTTAGAGCCGGACCCGGACCGGAAGGCCTAGGTTCGATGCCCGTACCCCCAAATACCCCAGTACGCGAGCACGTGCTCGTTAAATCAGTGGCCCGAAAGTCGGGGCTGAATCACGAGTGCAGGAAACTGGAGAAAATTTCCCTCCAATTCAGTTTCATGTCTAAATTGTAGAGGTGAGATAGATGGTGTCGCCATCTATCGGTCCTTCTGGAATTTTTCCGAGTTAAATCGTACTGTCACCTGAATGGTGCTCAAGGCTAAAAGCCAACGACAGGCGTACTTCTAGCCCATTGCTACGATGAATTTCGTGGGCCTCGATCTGACTATGCCAGACATGTGGCATGAGCAGCAACAACAACAAATGAAAAAAAATAGTTATAATATATGAATTTAATATTAAAAATATTTTTTAAAGAAATGTAATTAGAAAAAAAGAACTTACTTGATTATTTGAAGTGAAAATAAAATGTTAGTCGTTTTGTTGACTAATCGCGTAGTGAGAAAGTTTTATTATTATATAACCCCATAAGGATTTTCAGGGGTGTCTCCAGGGGTGAAAATATAAACAATTTTCAAACAGGTATAATTCTTTTAAATTTGATTTAAATAATTCCAATCTTTTACACATTATTTACAAAGAGTTATGGTTTCAAAAAAGTACAAAATGTTTAAAATATAATCATAATTTTAAAAATGAGATAAGCAAATGAAAATATGTAATAAATATTAAATAATTTTTGCATTGCGCACTCTATGTTCTAAAATAGTAGCCTCTGATGTATAAAACTGTATAGAATTATAAAATGTATCATACTCTTTAAGCCCTACATCATTTAAGAATAATATATCTTTTGTATTTCAAAATATTTGGGAAATATTGAAATTTTTTTTGAAAAAATTTGAAAATGTAATTTTTTTAAAAAATATAATTTATTATTCTACTAATATAAAATTACTACAGTGTAATAAGGTCACATTTAACTTTATAAATCAACTTATAGCTAGTAATTAAAGTTACTATTTTAGAAAATAGCTCGTGCAACGTAAATTTTATTAATATTTCTTATAGAAATATTTCTTATTTTCATATGCTTATAATTTTTAAAATTATGATTATATTTAAAACATTTTATACTTTTCTGAAGCCTCATTCCTTTATAAATAATGTGTAAAAGATTCAAATTACATAATTTTAATTTCAAAGAGTTATGTATATTTAAATATTGTTTATATATTTTCAGCACTCTAGAGAAAGTTAACACCCCTGAGACCCCGAATTTCTCTGAAATTAATGATAGGTGGACGCTTGGAATATTCATTACTTAATTCTGTCAAAAAGATCGGAAGACGCAAAAAAGTTATTTTAAGAAGTAAATTAAATATGTTAAGTAGATGTAAATCATTGTTATTGTAGGCAAGTGAAAGCGAGGGGGGCGCACGATGGTACTATGATTAGTACTATTGGGTCACAATATTGTCAGAAGAAGCTAATTGATCTAGCCAAGATAAACCAGTTGTATTCACCAAATTCAGTGTTCATCCTTTATCCATTAAAATATTGCATTTATCTTATGCCGAGGCTTACTATCGTCTTATCTTTTAAATGATGGGCCTGAATCATTTAGTTCGATACGAAACTGTTCTCCTTTTTATTTTCACTTCAGTAAATTCCTCTCAAGCTTTTAATCTGAATTAGTTAAGAGAATAAGGGCTGACCTTACATTTTATTGTGTCAATAGTTAAAGTAAGAACTTATCATTCTTGTAAAAACCATTTACAAATATCTAATTTCAATTTGAATTAGTTTTATGCAACTTGCAAAATAGGCCAAATGAGTAAGAGAATATGCATTGTATTAGCTTTAGAGTAAAATTATCAACATACGAATTATGTTTGATTAGACATTCCTATATCTTAATAATTTATTTTATTAAATTGATAGCCGATAATCGGTTGTATAGATTTGATGACTAACAGAAATTAATTAAAATGTTTGTATCGAAACAATATTCCGGTGTATTGCAGGAACCGCGCCTAATTACCGCACCTAAACTTTACAGCTTGATTTTTTTAAAAGTATTTTTGTCACATAATACGTACCCCACAGTTGAACCCTAAAATGTATATACATTGGGGTTTATTTTTGGAAATTATTTGTTCGAAATACTATTCCAGGCTTTTGATCAGTGGTATTTTAGAGTTACTGCTCTAAAGATGCGTGTTTCACTAATCTACATTCAGAGAAAATTTGAAAGGACAGTTAAACATGTGGATGTTAGGAGGCTTAAAAACATTTACAAAAGGAAGCTGAATGCGTCATGCCAATCCTAAATGGCTGTGGCGTAACGGAGAATATTAGGGTTATGAATATGTTTTGGGGCCTGTGATGATTAAAATCATATCATCCGGCTTTGGGCCTCCTAGAATCTTGGACACCCCGCGATGCGGGGGTATACGTTAAGTCACTGCTGTATGGGTATCTTAGAATAGCGACAATAAATACACTGGTAAAAACTTAAATAAATAGGTGTGGGTTTATTTTGCCATAACTTCAATGAAAAATCATCTGAGAGACATGAAATTTTGAAATGAGGGAGTATATTATGTACGTAAAGGATGACGGTGAAAGCACCGGCGCTGAAAAAAGGAATACAACGCATACGGTATGGAATCAAACAAAAACAAGCTTATTTGAACGCATAGTATCGTGACTCATGATTGTCTATCCTAACAGGAAGAACAACAAAGCAGATGTTCCTATCATGGTATATGCCCCCTTACTACAATGGTTGCTTGCACTGTCTCCCGCATACTCAGAACCAGCTGGTGCAAACATTTTGGAGGTAGAGTGCCCATTCCTCAATCAACACTGTTTGAGTTGTTGGTTGTACCTGATGATGAGCGTGCAGCAATACGTTCCCCAAAGCATCCCACACATGTTCGGATGGGATTTAAATCTGCAGCACGCTGGGCCAATCCATTCGGAGTGGGATATCTTTCACCTTCCCAGCAGCTCAACAGCAAGAGGCGATGTGGTTGCTGTGCATTGTCATCCAAATGAAGTCAGGGCCAATGGCACCTCGGAAAAAGACGCATATGGGGGGGCAAAGTGTCTCCTCACAATAGCGATCCCGGTTACAGACCCTCTGTCGAAAATGAAGCTTCCTGCTCGCCCGTTAAAGCATGCGCTCCCCAGACAAGAACCTACAGGACCCGTGTAACGGTGTCTTTCCTTGATGTTACTGGATAAAACCTGGTCCTTAATCTTCTTCAACAAACATGTTGAGGAAATCGCTTCGGCGCTCGAACCGACTCTCATCCGTAAAGAGAACACGACTCCATTTTCGATCAGTTGTCCAGTTTTTGTGCCCTCTGTCCCACTGTAAACGGCAGGTTTCTGATGGCCATCTTTTCAAATGGGAGGCAGCGTTCAGACGCAGGGTGACAGCCCTTGTAAAGTTAAGCGTCTGGCCACGGTAAACCGCTACACTTGTCGACCTATTGCTGTACAGAGTTTCTGAGCAATGGCGCTTGCTGACTGCTGTCGAACTTTCGCCCGCAGGGATTTATATATCAACAACTTCGCAGTTGTCGTCTCCGGGCGGCCACACCAACCTTCTAACAGCTGTACCTGTGGTTTGGAACGCTTCCTTCAAGCGCGCGAAACGACACTTTGTTGATTTCCTCCCGAACTCTGCAGCTACACTGGTATCAGTACGCCCTCCTCCAGCTTCCGATCATTCTTCCACGTGAAGTCATCCAGATGATTTTTCTTCTAGCCATATTTCACGAACTGACTCACCGTCACTCTGCAGAGTAATATGGTGAATTGCGTCTCCGTCCTTCATTTCATTCTACTGTTGAGCAGCGCGCACGTTTATCAACACGCGTTTTGGTACGCTCACATCGCTTCTGACGTTTTGTTCTATATTGGCGAATCACAATAAAAAAGACCCTACAATTATTCTAACAACATTTAATTTTAACATTTGTTTCACCCCAAAACTACCAAACACAATAAAAGCCGTTACTTGAATTGTAAAATCCTGTCCCTACATACCAAACCCCGCCGCGCTGTTTCAAATGCCAGAGGTTCGGTCATTCTCAAACTTCCTGTCGTGGGCAATCTGACGTGCTCTAGATGTGCATCTGTTGGTCATTCTTCCACAGACTGCTGTCTGGAGCAGGAAATGTGTCAATTGTTCACAATCTCATTCTTCCGACTCAAAACTATGTCCTAAATGGAAAACTGAAAAGAAATTCAAATAATCAAAACCAATAAAAATATCTCGTATCTTGAAGCCCTAAAATTAATAGTCCCACAAATATCTCAAACATAATGCATGCTTACCTAAACCCCAACAGTAACCTCAACAACCCAAACTGATGAAAACATCACAAAAATAAAATGCCCACCATTAAATTACTTCCAGCCACTTCTTATCCATCCTTAAAACAAATACATAATATCCAACTGCTACATTCCAATCCTCCTCCTCAACTCAAGCACAATCCACAAGTTTCTACATCTTTAATTGCATCAGTAGTGTCGGCTGCCCCTGTTTACCAACCCCGTGCTCCATGCCGTGGCTACCGCAACCACAAAACGACTACACCTATTGGAACCACCTTTCATCCATAGTTGTCCAAGCCCCAGCCAACTTGCTTCATTAAATACATTCTTAGAAACCTGAAACCAGCTCCCTTACAAACCCTAATAAATTTACTGCACTTTACCTGAATTCAGCTATTAGTTCCTTTTACCAGAGACTGTCCCTACTACATCCACAGTGAACATTCAAATACATCAGAAATCCCAAAAAATGTAAAACGAAATTCATAAAGTAGAAGAAAACGCCCGTGTGCCAGAAACCAGAAATAGCATAAAAATAACTCCACATAAACCCAGAAAGCCAGCACTCAGGAGTACTATTGACGACGAAGACATGACATGGCGGACGTGGAGGGAAGAACGGAGTTCTCGATCCTACGGATAAATCAAGAAGTCAAAAATATTTAAAACGCATCCTCGCCATGCAAGTACGTAAGTATCACAACCTGGGATTCAGGAAAAGTAGAAGCTAAATTTTTATAACATGTATTACCTGACTTAGTTTTTAAACTAAACATGTTCCATTCTAATTTTCATTTGTTTTATTTTAATATAAGGAGCCCGACTTGTAAGCAGCTCCCCACCAAATTTTCTTTATTTATTTGAAAAACGGTTTAATGTGATTAGAATTTAACTTTTAAAACTGTATTATCATTATATTTAAATATTTTGCAAAATTTAAATTTTATATATAACAAATGTTTATGCAGCATAGCCAAAATTGGCTCTCTTGCGCCATAAAAACTCTACACTCACTCACTCTCACACTCTGGTACCTTCCGTTCCTGAACGCGAGTACTAACCCAAAACGATCGCCCGCGTGATGTTGGTACTCAGTTCATATAGATACCGCACCGCCACATACACCCCCTGCCAGTATTTCATGTGAATAGGCGAAACAAATCACCAGCGTGCGTGGCGAGCATGTGGGCAGTTGCGTCACTTGGTGTGGTTGCGTCATTCGTGCGAGACGGTTTTGAGAGAAGCGTCATGTGTGACGGTTTGCTTGCGTCATTTGTGTGAGACGACTTTGTGGAGAATAAACGGTTTATTTGGAGTCAATGTTTGACGGTCATTGTTTTGCGGATAGATGGCGCCACGATCATGGGGTAAAGTAGCGGGTGTATATTTCAACGCCAGGGTCACCAATGAAGAAAGGTTCGTTCGAGTACCTTCCAGTCTCGAACGCGAGTACTTTAACCAATCGCGCCAAAACCATCGTCTTCTACGATGTTACAAGTTCATATAGATATCCACCGCCACAAATGCAAGAAAACAGCTTATTGAGCGATTTATTCTACAGTTGTCTGTGTCTCTGATGTTAAAAAAAATTAAATCTCAATATATGGATAGAAAAAGATATATGAATATTTGGAAATTTTTCTATTTTGTGTGTATTAATGAATAGAAAATACATTTGTTTATACCAAATATTTCTGTTTGAATCCATATTTTTCGCAGTCGGGCCTCTACATAACGAAGTCGCAACTCGAAAAAGTTCGTTAGAGCTTGAAACTTCTGTTATATAGAGGTCATCTTTTAATATACTTTATAAAACCACACAAACAAATTTTTAAATTATAAACATATATATTTAAAAAAGTGTAATTATTCACACCTTTTAAAAATTAATATATAAGCTTATTTTTATATATATTCTACCCAACAAAAATAAAAGAAAGAAAACTGTAAGAAAACAAGAAAAAAGAATGTCGAAGAATACACTGTATTTTTCAATATTAAAAATACTTTATACTAAAATTAATGTAATTTTAAGGACATTTTATAATTTAAAGTATTGCCAAAGAAAAATTAAATATACATTATTTTATTATTAGAACATGGGGATGACAAGGGGAAACTTACTCGAGGGTGAAAAAGTGATGTCGAAGATGTTTCTAGTGAACTGGGCAACGGAGTAAGTTAAAATGATCATGAGTTAGGATTCATTAGAATCAGTTCCAAGATTTATGACAACCGGCAAAATGCATTAAGAGAGAGAATAATCCTGAAGTTTTTCTCAGAAATACTTTTAAAAAGGGAGAACAAAAATTGAATCACAAAGAAAAGTCGTTATATAGAAAATGCACTTCGCTACAAAGAGGTTATTTAATAAAGGTAAATCGTGAAATGTTCAATAGTTCCAGGAAAGTTCGCTATATAGAAGAATTCAATATAGAGTTCCTGACGTGTATATAAACTGTATTTTGTCTCCCACCTTACTGGGTGAATTCCCTAAAATATATATATAGTAAAGAAAACTGCATACTGATTGCATGTTTCTTTACTTGAAGGATTCAGCAATAGAATTAAATATATTGGTTTGAAAAATCCACACATTTAATATAAAAATATATTCCAATCTGAATATGCATTTTGAGTTTGCAATGCTCAAACAAGAGCAAACTTAACGAACTATTGAGCAAACCCCACTTACCCTGTTCACTACATCCCGTTAACCGGTTCATTCTAGTACCTTTGTACAAATAATGAGGAAGTTTGACGACTATCGGGATTAAGAAACGTGTTACGCGTGTGATATCGAAAGTGTCCATCACAGAATGTCAACTCGGATGGAGTGAGCTTTGCTTTACATCGCCATCGGAATTGGAGATATGCGGAAATACCAGTTTGTGCGAATTCTTTTTTTTTGTATTGGGGTCTGATGAGTGTGTGAAACATCCTGGCCACTAGGCATCCGTTTTGAGATAAATAAGGTTTCGTTTTAATTTAGGTGTGTGCTTCATGAATTGTATTACATTTCTGAGTAATAACGTAAATATAAATTAACTACTACTAATTTTTGTAAATTATTTTTTAACTACCAAAAGATATTTATATTTTATTTTTAAATTTGTGTTTTTAGCAGAGCATAAATATATCCAAATTTTGGAAAAACAACGCAGTTTAAAAAATGTCTCAACTGCAAATCTAAATAAATCTTAGATTGTAAGAAATAAAAGGACTTTTCCTCTCTCTGTCTCTCTCTCACTCACTTACTCTTTCATTCACTCATTCTCTTTCACTCACTCACCTCTTTCACTTACTTTCTCTCTCACACCACCTTTCACTACTCTCTCACTCACTCTTTTCGTTTTAATACTCACACTAAATTTCTTTCACTTACTCTCTTCTCTCACCACTTTTCGATTACTTCCTCTCGTTTTAACTCTCTTCACTTACTCACACTCAATTTTCTAATTTACTCTCTCTCTCACACTCACTCTTTCGATTACTCTCAATGCACTCACTCTTTTCATTCTACTCCTCACACTCAATTTTCACTTACTCTCTCCTCACTCATCTTCTCACTTACCTTCTCACACTCATTCTTCACTTTACTCTCCTCATACTCACTCTTTTTCACTTACTCTGTTTAACTCACTTCCTTTTCACTTACTCTCTCTCACACACTCACCTCTCTTTTCACTTTACTCCTCACACACACACCTCACTTTTCACTTACTTTCCTCACACACCTCTTCCCTCTCAGCTCTACCTCTTTAGTGTATACGTGTCACAACTCAGTGCCTTAGTGATCTTTTTCCTTTCCTCAAGGGGTTTACTGTCTTTGGTAAACAATGCACACCCGGGCACTTCTAGTGCGGATCCTTCTCTATTTTCGGCCCTCTTCAGGAGCTCACCTTTTAGGTGAGTACGGTAATGCAAACTATGTACCCCGATATTTTCCCTTTTCCCAAGGGGTTTACTGTCTTGAACCTTCTCTTTCTTCGACCCTTCTTGTCATTGAATTTCCTCTTATCTTTTTTTCACGTCTGGAACACAGTTGTATGCAATGTTTGGTTCACATATATTTGTAACTGTATGCAATTAAATTATCAGATGTCTTTGTTTTGATTGTTCAATTCTTATTTATTGTTAATAACATAGATTTGTTTTCTTTTTTAATACGCGACAGTTTTGTGTGGTTTTTTTTTTATTATTCATAAATCTGGTTTTTATATTAAATGGTAACTTTCTCTTATTTTGGATGTTTTAAATTTCACTTTCTAGCATTTTTATTGAGTGCAATTATAATTGAATTTTTAATACGATTTTAATGAATTTTTATCTTTTTTACTCATATGACATTTTAAATTTTGTTTTTTAAAAAAATTTATGGATGTTAAAACAAATGTTTGGTGTAGTATAGCTGAAATCGGCTCTTGCGCCAATAACCCCCAAAATCACTCTCTATTCAATTTCTCTCTCATCCACTCACTCTCATTCACTTTTCTCATTCACTCACTCTCTCTCTCATTCAATTTAATTTCTCTCTCATCTTGAATTACTCTCCTTCTTTCTCACTCACACTCACACTCACTCATTCATTCACTCTCTCTCTCTCTCTCACACCCACCCATACACATGGCTGGATTTTTTCTTAAAGTTTTTAATAATGATTGAGTGAGATAGAGAAGTTTCTATAAATAATTCTCATTTTAAACGTTAACTTTTCAGAAGGACAAATTTTTATTCTTATCTTTCTATTCTTTATACATAGAATGATAAATAATTCTATTCTATTAGTGTGCTTAAAAATAATTTCATAAGTCTTAAAATTTTACGTAACTTTTTTATTTATGAAACATATTTTTATATAAATAAAAAAATTATAAAAATCACTATCTTCTTTGAAGTTTTGTAAACCCTGTTATTTAGACTCTTCCATACTACAGTAAAGAGATCTCGCGCCCCTAGCTTAAATTGCAGAATAATCTTCAGTGATGGCCAAGTTTCGAACTGTAAGGGATGTTTGAGCAAGCGCTCCGATCCCTTTCTCTAATTCTATGTCAACTGTTAGTTCCTTTCAGTTATGTATGTAAATGTGTTTGTTTTGTTTAATAAACGTTTCTAATAACTAGTGGACTTAGTAAAGAACCCTTCCCGTCTGTCCTTTTTATCATTTGGCGCCCACCTCATTTGGCGCCCAATCGTTCCACACCTTCCTTCTTCTATTTTTAAATTTGTTTCATACAAATTTTAAAATTTCACGAGGATTGCTGTAATGATATTTTATTGATGATTTAATAATAAAAATATTTTTTAACAATCTCTTTTTATAACACCCTCACTTGTTGGTGTCGAATCTTGAAACTCTGATTTCATCCACTTTAAAAGATCAGATTAATCTGAACGGTAATTAATTTGTCAAAGGACCATGACAAATACGCAATTTCGCACATTGTTCCATTGTCCTGAACAGGATAACCAGGAGACAGGATGATCCAGATTTGGCGACTAATTCCATTTTCCATTGCCAGATTTGGCGACTAAAAGATTAAGAGTAATTCTAAAAGAGAAAATTTTTTTTTTTTGCGTCAGCAATTTCTTATCATAATATAAACAATTGTACAGTCTTCCTGAAAATGGAAATAAAAAAAAAAATGACTCGTGCATGCGAAAAAAAAAATTTCTTCTGACTCAGGGGTGGGCAGACTTTTTCGGTCGCAGGCCAAAAAATAATTATAAAAAGTGTATGAATAAATGATTGTTTAAAAAACTAAAAATACATGCTTTTACTTATTTACTTTTAATACATGCTTAAATAAATTTTTGTTTAAAAAAAAAGAAAAAATACACATTTAATGGTTAATCGAGCTACAAAAAAAAAATAATGCTTAATATAAAATAATGTTTTTTTACGAGAAAAATGTCATTATGCAAGCGCGAGCGCGTGGGGGGCCTTTGCACTTAATTTTTACACTAATTAGTAAGAAATGGCAAAATTGATATGTAGAGAACCCCGCTTTTACGCCAATGACATTAATTTCTGTATATAAACGCTCTTTTGTCTTTTTAAGAATTATTTTTTACTTCTTAGTTCGATTAATTTTAAAAGCGTGCTTTTTAGTTTTTTTTAAACTATAATTTATTATTTACTCTTGTTGTTTCAATCATTCTTATTATTCTGTTGTCAAGATTAAAATCAATCTAGCGATTGAAATATTGACACTCGAGTATAACAGGAGCAATTTGATATCTTTAAAAAATAATTTATTTAAACCTTTATAATTTATTATCTTGACTGATTCAAGTACACTGACCTGAGTTCTGCCTGTGTTGACGATTGATAAAAAAAAAGAAGATTATTTAATCGATAACACGTCACTAAATTAATTAGATCATATATTGATCATTTTGTCATGTTACGCACTATTGCAGATAAAGCAAGCAAACTGAAATATATAAAATACGCTAATTGTTGTAATCCTCAATGAATTCAAAGAAACCGATGTTTTTCAAAAGACACATAATTTCTCCTTTTGGAGAAAACCCCTACTCACATCAATTAACTCACTGATAAAATATTTCCCAAACTCGAGGAAATGGTTTTCTTAAGAAGCAGTAACTAAGGGTGAGCTATAAAATTGCTCATAAACGTATGCGAGCGATGCGAAAAATTCATAATCACATCCATCTCACTCAATGCCAGCTAACGAGGCGTCTGAGAACAAGCCTTTTGATTGGCGGACGTACGCACAAAAAAGCAGCGTTAACTCGATTCATCTGGCTGCATAATTGAAGCACAAGCCTTGACAATGATTACGGACGAGTTGTTGTGATCATAAGGGCTTACGACCTCGTGTTAGGGATTCCCGAAAAACACCACAACTAATTACGGTTGTGGATGATAAGTACAAAGAATTTACTTATTTGGATTTTTTTTTTTGAAAGGCTTATTGGTATTTCATTTGTTTTGAGCGACGATAATGTTACAGTAAATTTAGTCGGCGAATATCTTAAGGTTGATTTTTCAAATATTGTTGATTTGACTGAAAATTGTATTTTATTTGATGCAGTCATTATCGTTTATTTACTTAGGCTTAGAAAATAATTAATAGTAAAGATAAAGGTCTTATTTTTAAACTTTGTTCCAGAGATGAATATCTAACAGAAAAAGTGAACAGAATGACTCTGTTGTCGACGACCCATCTGCCACTAATAGTACCACTTTCGGCATCATATCGTATATCATATTTTAACACAACCTGACAGGAATCATGAAGAGAGTTAACAGTTGGCTAACAAACTGCACTCTGTGAAACCTATCATAGTCATGCCAATGCGAAAAGCAAATTGACTCGTCTTCGCATTGGTCATAATCGCTTTAGACACCGATATTTGTTGTTTTGGAGGAGAATAAATAGGGAGCCCTCCCCTGTTAATAAAGTCACGGGGTTTGGGCTCCATGCCGGATTTTACAAAATATTGATGTAGTCAGGCTTTGGACCCACTAGAGCAGGGGTACTCAACCGTTTTTCTGTTGGGCCGTATACATATGTCTGCTATTTCAAGCGGGCCGCATGCAAATGTCAGCTACTTCACGCGGGCCGCAACATGAAAAATAAAGGGGAGGGAGAAATAAGCAAAAACCAAGTAAATATTAGAAATTTAAAATAAGGGAAATTGATCAAAATATTATAACTCCTGTTTTATATATTTTTTTTAAAATTATTTTTTTATATTTTTTATTTTTGTTACTAACACTAAATTAGGCTTTTATTTAAGAAAACATCTTCTTCACATTTCTACGCATCAGCAAAAGTTTCATATGTATTTCACAATTATATAACAAACTCTGAATACCAAGTCTTTTGTTACCTCCTGTGATATTACCTACCACAATACACTTTGTTGCTAAAGAGTATTCAAGCAGAAACCTATTTATCACCTCCTGAAAGAGATCTCGGAGAAAAGTGTCATTGAATGAGTCTCCCGCTTATTGGTATTTTTAAATACAGCACTTTCGTGACAAATCAAATAAGTACAGATCTATGTTTTTCACTATAACACAGTTTACCCAAGCAATCGTCTTGTAAACAATATACTGAATATTTTAGCTTGCAGTATATATAACAAGATATAAAAATATAATTTGAAAAACTAGTTCCACCTATAAAATTGTCGCTACTTCACTGTGTGTGTTGTCTGTTATCATTAACCGTAAATCGTTCCAAAAGAAAAAGGTTATCAATTCGTACCCGTACGACACCGATAGCAAAAAGCAAAACTGATACATTTGGTGTTTCTTGACAAAAAATTTCCTACCAAAATTTCGATACAATATTCTTAAATAAGAGAATTTCTCAGAGCAATTGTTTTACGACCGGCCACCAAAAAGGCTCGATGGGGCTGCAGGTTGAGTATTGCTGCACTGTATCCCAGCCACAGTAAACCCAAGTACGTGGCTGGGGCACGCTACGCCAGCCAGATAAAATTTTAACGTTGGGTATATGTCAAGCTTGAAAGTATAGCTACCTTTTCTGAGAATATTTGGCCAAAAATTTATTTGCTATGAAACTGCTATTTGTATCTATTCTTCTTTAACCCTTTAACGCGCAGTGGTATTTGAATGAAACCAATGGTTCTACAGATATCTTTTATCTTTCATAAAAGATACTAGATGTCAGCACTTTACAAAAACTTTTTCTGTGAGAAAATGTATCGTTTTAAAACCTTTTGAACACTTTCAAAAATTTCAGCATTGCGGATAAATATTCAAAGCAAGTTATGTATTATTTTTACTGCATACATGCTGCTCACAGTATAACTACACTTTTAGAATGATAAATTATAAAAAGAACTGCCTCATACTGTCATCTAGCGGTGGTTCACCGCGCGCTTAGAACATGAAAACTGTCCGACTTGCAGTACTCTACGCTGTAGGAGATATTCTCCCCTTGTTTTTCTTTTTTCTGACTCAAGCAGTGAAGTAACTAATAATTTATGGGGTTTTTGCCATTGCTTTGGGGGATTTGCTTTATATTGAAATACGATGCTTTTTATCGAATAGAAATTTTTTCTCATCTCATTTACGTTTTTTATACTGAAGAGAGGTAGAATTTTTGATAGAATATATGCCTAATATAGCTAGATACTATTTCTTTTTAATATTATTTTTGCTTTACCCTTCTACCAAATTGTTGGCATGGAATTCTTTAAAGATAATTTTACTAGTATTATTGCATGTTTTAATAATTTAATAATAAAGATACAATGAAAAATCTGCTATTAAAGATTTCAATCTTCTTATAGTTGTATTTTGTATTACGGAACATTTAAAATGTAATTCCAATACTTTAATATTGCATGTTTTAGTAAATTATTAAAATATATAAAGAATAATCTTACAAAATCTTGATCCAAACTATATATTGTTCATCCGAGAATTATGTCGTAAGAAGTAATAGTGGTATCTTTATGAAATCCTTCCTCATAGGGGCAAAATGCAATTTTTAAAGGTATTTCTGCTCTGCTCCTATACATTGCATTGTTAATTTTATTTTGAGTACCAGCGTAATTTATTCTTTTGCGTGTCAAAGGGTTAAAACCGATAGAAAAGATATCAAAAAGTTAAACTAAATACTACATAAAAGAACCAATGAAACTTCATAAACTCGCTAATATTTTGGAAACACGTGTAGACTACAAAATCGTTTTTTAAAATGTTTTTTAGCTCGCTAATGAGAACACAACAAAGAGGTACATTGACTTTTCAAAAATGTTAACGAGAGTAATATTTGTTAGATGTGTACCAAGCTTGTTGGTGATTGGCGGCGTGACCCTCCATAATCTATAAACTTAGTGCATTCACCCTTTCTGAAACTATAATGACGTACTATTGTTTTATCTTTTGTGAAACAGGCCATTTTTTTTTTAAAAAAACGAAACAGCCTAAAATCAAGCTGGATGTTGATAAACGCAGCTATAAACATTCCCATTCACCAACATCAACACAAATCCACGTTCCTCAAAAATTACTCACTTCTAAATCTCTCGTCGACGTAAAATTTATCTTTCTAAAATACTATTGATATATATCGCTTCATTAATCTGAGTAAGGGGGTCAAATTAGATTGACTATTTTGGAAGTTCATTTCCTAACTTAGATAGTATGTGAACTACATCCATTATATCAACAAATGCATGAATATTTCAAATGCTATTCCTATCATCTATTACGTGTTGACGGATTTGTTTTTAAATACTTCAAGTGCTTGGTTAATTTTGGATTGAATACTCGATGCAGCTGAAGGTCAACTATCGGAAAATATGTCTGAAGCCCACTCAAAATCAAGATATCCTTTTTTTAATTATACATTTATAGAGTAGCCGTAAAATCAACTGATTCATTATGTCACTGAAATTCTTCTGCTTCATGAAAGTTGCTGACCTGAGTTTGATTTTGAACCAATTTGCATTCACCATATACTGATGCTAAATAACAAACTATATGTTGCTTTTATAATTTATATATTTGGCATCAATGCATTTTTTAAATTTTTTATCTGTTTAATGATTTTTTAAGGTATTTTTCTGCATTATATTTCGGTTCACTAAGCACTCGAACTGCTGATGGAATTGTTTTAAAAAAAAATTAATGGAAAAGATGTTAAAATGTAAATGAAGTTTCACGAAGTGCTGTTTTGTGGAAATTTGGAGAATGTGATGTCAATTTATTTGCATTTTTTTAACACGCTTTTATAAGTTTCACTTGTATGTAACGGAATTTTGATATCGGACTTTTACCCACTTTAAAAGGTCAGATGAATTTGAAATTTTGCACACTTGTCAAAGACTGATGTGTGTGTGACAATACAAAAATTTCATAATTTTGTTTCATTGTCCTGATCAGGATTCTCGAAAATAAGGATTTTAAGGATTTCAAGATTTGACGACTAATTCAATATCATTCTAGGTTTACACTACTGCCAAACCATTTTCTAGATTTGGCGACCAATCTCCATTATGCTATTTCCAGATTTGGCACCACTCCTAGATTTGGCTCTGACCAAAGCGATTAAGATGCAACCCTAAAACCGCAAAGGTTTGTTAGTAAAATAAAACAAAAATAATGTTTTGTGTTCTTCTTATTATAATATAAATCTAGTTTTTCTGAAAATAGAAATAAAAAAAAAGACTTCGTGCATGTGAATAAAAATAAATTATGCTCCTAACTAAGCAAATATTTTTATTTTTATAAGCAATACGTTTAGAAGTGATGATACGAATTCAACAAAATAGCAACATGTTGTAAAGGTGATAATACGCTTATTTACAGTTTCTTTCAACAAACTTTTTACAGTTATATCCTGTATCTATAGACGTAAATCCTGGAAATATTTCGAAATGGGATTCCATCTGAGGCCCATAAATGAGAGAATAAAATACTTTTCAAAACCTATTAATTAATATCCATTGAAAAGCAAGAGGATTAATTTGTACAAACCACATAATTCCGGCTCCAAATATCAAAACGCAAGGGATAAATTCAACAAAGAATAAAATGATTGTTTAAAAAAAAAAAAAAGCTTTTATTTGTGATTGGAACCAAAAAATGAAAATAAAATTTATAGCTTAAAAAACTAAAACACGCTTTTATAGTGGATCGAACTGGTAAAAAATAATTTTAATATACAAGGAAATGATAGCGATAAAATGTCATTGTGGTAAAAGCGTGGGGTGTGCTTTTGTACTACATTTTATTAACTCAGCATTTCGAATAGAACTAGCAAGAAATTATAATACCAATATAGAGCACCCCACGCGCTTTTATCCCACTATTATTTAATTAATTTTTCAGCACTCGCTCTGATTCCTTATATATTAAGTTAAATTATTTTTTTTACTTTTTATTTCGATTCACTATAAAAGCGTGTTTTTTATTTTTTTTTAAACTATAACTTATTTAACTATCTTATTACCTTGGAAGTTAAGTTGTTATTTTTAGAGTTACACATTTTAGAAGTGGTTTTATGTTCAATCGATTTTAGTTCATTCAATGATCACACGCTTATTACTCGGAGTTGCTTACGTAAATATACAAAACGTTGAAGTGTACTGCATATTCTAGTTTTGTGTATAATAACCTTAGAGATGAAGTAGAGAGGAGACATTTTGAAATTCATCACAGTGCGACATAGCCATCCTGTGATGACTATAAATGATCCGGTTCCGCGTAGTTATGTGTAGATTATCAAAAATGATGAGACATAATAGTTCTTAATACAACTTTTATTAAGAATAACTTATATTACTTATTTCTAATTAACAACTTTAATTAAAGTGAGAGTTAACACCAATTAACCTTAGAAGGAAGTCGTGACAAATGCAACTAGATCCTCTTTTTATTCCTAATTATATTAAATAAACTGATTCCCTCTAAATACCTATATATCAAATATTACCTTCTGCAGATTCCTTCCTTCACCTATAGTATATATTTATAATTCAGCCCCTTTATATACACGATTCCAACTTCTTTATATTGGGCTTCTATTCTTCCAAAGTTATCGACTGCAACTTGATCTGAAAGATCTCCACACTGTTATCTCTAAACTTGCCGCGCTATATCTGGTCACTCAAAAGCTTCATCCTCAGTACTATTATTTGATCCGCTTTCTTCTTGGTATTGGGTTGAAAGGTTTTGCCATTAATCGTAATACGTCAAAGAACAGGAGCATATTAGCAGAAGGACGCGAGAGGACGCCCAACAAAGTTCTTCCAAGAGGTAAATTGTCGACGTTAATCACATTGTGGATAAAAAAGAATTTTACTTGTATTACGATTATTTACATTTTTTATATTATCTAATGTTTTAAACTGTGCCCTCCCCTTAGAGTGGCGGATGATCCTTATAAAGGGGCGAGCGTATTGAAAGCGTTAAAAGCTTTGTTTTAAAAAATACACTTACTAAACAAACAAAAATATTATTCTGACATAATAAAAATAATAAAATATATTATTAATTCGATATAATACAATCTATAAATATATCTGTACCGCGCAATGTATTTTATAATTAGTTTAACAATACTAAGTTAAGAACAATGAGACCCAATGGGATTGTCATATACAAAAATATATGCACAAATTAACACTTGTTCATTTGTACACTTTATAAATAATCCCTTAAATGCCGATTAAAAATTGCTCGCTTCGCTCTCTAATACCACGGTTTAACACGTAGGCGAGCGTATGTGGTTTATAGGGGGGAGAGAAAAGGAATAAATAAGCAAACTTTGAAATAAGTATATTCTTCGTAAACTCTGTCAAGGTCATTTTGATTTCCAAAAGCCTTCGAATAATTTTTCTATGGATAGCAGTTCAGAAAGATTGCTAGAAAGATGTATATATAAATAATAAGAATGAATACACTGGCGAATGTACACATTTATATATACACCAATGGTATTAAGAGATTAAAGTCGTATTGTAAGTTTAGCTTCAGTTATAGTATACTCAAATTCAATACATTGTTATTGTAGGCAAGTGAAAGCGAGGGGGGCGCACGATGGTACTATGATTAGTACTATTGGGTCACAATATTGTCAGAAGAAGCTAATTGATCTAGCCAAGATAAACCAGTTGTATTCACCAAATTCAGTGTTCATCCTTTATCCATTAAAATATTGCATTTATCTTATGCCGAGGCTTACTATCGTCTTATCTTTTAAATGATGGGCCTGAATCATTTAGTTCGATACGAAACTGTTCTCCTTTTTATTTTCACTTCAGTAAATTCCTCTCAAGCTTTTAATCTGAATTAGTTAAGAGAATAAGGGCTGACCTTACATTTTATTGTGTCAATAGTTAAAGTAAGAACTTATCATTCTGTAAAAAACTATTACAAATATATCAATTTCTAATTTGAATTAGTTTTCAATCCAAGAAAATAGTCAAATGAGTAAGAGAATATGCATCGTATTAGCTTTAGAGTAAAATTATCAACATACGAATTATGTTTGATTAGACATTCCCATGTCTTAATAATTTATTTTATTAAATTGATAGCCGATAATCGGGTTGTATAGATTTGATGACTAACAGAAATTAATTAAAATGTTTGTATCGAAACAATATTCCGGTGTATTGCAGGAACCGCGCCTAATTACAGCACCTAAACTTTTCAGCTTGATTTTTTTAAAAGTATTTTTGTCACATAATACGTACCCCACAGTTGAACCCTAAAATGTATATACATTGGGGTTTATTTTTGGAAATTATTTGTTCGAAATACTATTCCAGGCTTTTGATCAGTGGTATATTTTTAGAGTTACTGCTCTAAAGATGCGTGTTTCAATAATCTACATTCAGAGAAAATTTGAAAGGACAGTTAAACATGTGGATGTTAGGAGGCTTAAAAACATTTACAAAAGGAAGCTGAATGCGTCATGCCAATCCTAAATGGCTGTGGCGTAACGGAGAATATTATGGTTATGAATATGTTTTGGGCCCAGATGATTGCAAAATCATATCATCCGGCTTTGGGCCTCCTAGAATCTTGGACACCCCGCGATGCGGGGGTATACGTTAAGTCACTGCTGTATGGGTATCTTAGAATAGCGACAATAAATATATACAAAATGTTCCGCGATGATAAGGAGTAGTTAGAAGTTTAAGAGATTGCAATGCACGTCTGTGTTTATGAAGCGATGATCGGTGTTTTGACCTATTGTCTCCTTTTAATTGAGATGTGCATTGGAATATAGTTAAAAATGCTAGAGAGAAAACTACATTTCTTTCCTATTGTCTGGTATTATTTTTAACAAGTCCTCAATTTACACCTCAATATCTCAGAACAGTTCTTTGAGCAGACAGAAACTAAGTTCTGTATTTACTAAATTTCTATCTTCAGATATTTTTTTGTCAGGTGCGCAACGTAGGGCAATTTCAGTTACTATATCCGTATCCACTTTCACTTCAAGAAGTGTGATAACCTTTATGTTTCACAAAATCAAAACAATTATAAATATCCACGTGTGCTTACCTTGTTAAACCCTCACGTGCCTTAATCATGTTCCTGTAAGCATTGCATGTGTTCTAGGAAAAAAAACTGATAGAGGAATCCCGGAATCAAGAGTTTTGCTTGTTGTGACAACACTGATAGTAACCAGGACACACCTGAAATAAAACAGAAATAATATTCATCACAAAAACAATGAAAGAGGAAAAAATAAATAGAAACTATCGCATCTAATCACTTAGATAATGGAAAAGACAATCTTATGAAATGTGGCTTCATTTCAAGGATGCTATCATAAGCAAAGTCCGCTGGAGATACTTAGAAGGAGATAATCCTTTGCATTTAAGACAGGATGCTTGAGAATTTTGATAAATTCTCTCTTATCTATAAAAAAAAGGATTTGACACGAGAATAAAGTGTTACCTTTGGAAAATTTAAGACACGTCAGATATTTTTATCTCATTTTATTTTGTTGATAGCAATCGTCAACATTCACGTGTAGTTAACGGCTGTCGCGATTTTCAAAATCGGGTATATAGAATTAAAAGAAAGAGATAAAGTGAAGCAAGTAATATTAAAAAATATATTTTTTAAGTTAGTTTCTACTTAGATCAACAAAGAAATTTTTTATTTTAGCTACTTTTTTATTAAATAGTTACAATTAATATAAATATGTATATACATACGACAGAATCACAACATTAATTATTAAAGTATCGTATTGCCATCCAAAACAATCGTGTATATAAAATTTCAGTTCAACCGAATGTTTTAAAACGTGAGAAAAAAACCTTTTCAAGTTTTGAAACTAGTCGCCAAAAAGGATGCCAACGTGGCTGTATTTGTAATTCTATAAATAATTAGTTTTAATCAATTAATTTTTATTAATTATAATTAAATTACTGTAATGTAATCCAAAATAATCATGCATATAAAATTTCAGCTCAATTGAGCGCTTTAAAATGTATTTTATTAACGATTAAAAAAATTCCACCAAAATAAATAAACAAATAAATATATACAGAGTGTGATATAATAGTAGGAATTGTGTGTGTGTGTGGGAAAAAAAATGCAAAATTGGAGTTTACATTCCCGTGACAAAAAATACTCTACGCAACTATAATGATCGCACGCAAATACGCAACTATAATGATCGGATCAAAATTGTGGAAATTATTTAGTGATCTCTTTACGGTTTCGAATTAGTAACTCGGAACTCCTTTCGAGAAAACATTTTACGGTTATATATTGTTTATATCACACAGAGAGAGAGAGAGAGAATAAAACTACTCATCATTATATGTACTTCAGTAAAAACCACTTATATCACACATTTCCTTCTTTAATACAAATCCGGTATAGTGGTTAGCGACGCTGACTGTGGTGCGTAGGGTCTGGGTTCGAATCCGGGGTAACACATGGATGTTTGTGTTATAATCCTTCTCTTCTTTGTGATGTGTGCTTCACGCTTACTTCTATGTATAAGCCCCCGTGTGACACTTTGTGGTGTAAGGGTTTATAAATGCTCTCAATTAAAAAAAAATTCAAACTTATTTACAATTGTTACTGTCACTATTTAAACTGTTAATAAATAATGGGGGTTAGAGGGTCGTATAGAGACAAAAAAATCCCCGTTTTCGAACTACTAGGACTATAATAATGAAATTTGGTTCATGTTTATTTTGTCGAATTGAAATCGCTAAGAACGGTTCTTTTGGAAATCGACTCTCAACGGGGTTACGGAGTGTATCGATAATAAAAATTCGGTTTTCACTGCATTAGATTTAGACTTGGAATTTGGCACGCATGTTTATTTTAAGGAGTAGAGATCCACTGAAAACTAGTTTTGCTTAAATCTACTTGATTATTGGGTCACGAGAGCACAATAAATCATTCTTCTTCAATTTTAGAGATTAAAATTATTAATTAGAAGCTCTGTACTTTTTTTTATCAAGAGGCAAGAGATACAGGTATAAAAGTATATGTTTCAATACAATCGAATTCTTAATGCAAAGTCTCTTGGATGTCAATAATATATATATATATATATTTATAATATATATATAATTCAATCACAACACACAGGAATCAATAAATATATATATATATATATATATATACAACATGAAATACTCAGCGAAGTGGGAGGGTAACGGCTAATACAAACTTATGTACAATTGAGGATCACAGCTAAAAACTCACAGTAGTAGCAGCCTTATATTTTAGTATGTTATACAAAAATTAGTTTTTATTTAAAATGCTTTGTGATACATGATTATAAACACTCTTGATATACGTTATTGCATACAAATCATGCTTAAATATACTAAAAAGCACGCAAACACACACACACGATCGCACATATACATTACGTACGTATACTTTAGAGCAGTACTCCCAACCTTCCTGTAGCTGCGGACCGGTCAACATTTGATAATTTTACCGCGGACCGTTGAGGAAGGGGGGAGCGTTGATTGCTTCTATTTTAGATTTTGATTTAATAATTTTAATTTAATTGTGTGCATTTAAGTATACCATAAGAACAAAAAAAATGTTCCACCAAAAATGAATATTGTTACGAATTTTGTGTATAATGAATGTTTAAAACAGTGTAAATAATTTATACCTGGAAATTTGAGGAGAAACCTACAATATTGCGATCTTTGACGCTGTAATGATTTCACACAGCTCTTGGATAACTTTTTATTTAAATAAAATCATCACAAAATAAAATTAGTATATTTTTTTAATTCAATAGCAAAAGGGTCCGAAAGTTTTCGAGTCTCTTTAATAAAAAAAGGGGCAACTTCCCCCTAAAAAAAAGTCCTATTCTCGGAGAAAAAAGGGTTCACTCGGTAATTCCCACAACAGTCTGGTATTCCTGGCTCCAAATTCGCCGGGCTTTTTCGCATTTTCTAGCCCTGATTTTCCCAAGCAGGAGACCGCTTATTTTCGGGGCTGTTACCCTTTTTTTCTTTTGCTCAAGGACGCCCAAACGGTTTCCCAAAACCAGTCCCCACCCGGGACTCTCTCGCCCTCCTTTTTCCTCTATCTCCTAATCATCCTTCTCTGATCTCTTTGTCGGACTAACCCCCTTTTGTTTTTTTGCCGCCTTCCGGTTGGCTCCTTTATCCTCACCCTTCTACCGCCCCAAAGGTCTCGTTTCCTGTTCCTCCCCCAAGGGGGTGCCGAGGGCGGGGGGACATTTGATTTTTTTTAAGATGCGCCGTCGTCCCCGAATCGGGAAAAAATGAAACACAATGTTAAGGCGCCTTTTTTGACAGCCCGGTCAGCCGGAAAAAGGTTTCAAAACTTACCACCCAGTTACAAAATTTCCTTCCCCAGAATTAAATGGGGAAATTTTTCGCAACGTCTTCGAAGGGATCTGTTAGTAAATAGGGGAAGAGATCGGCTTCACCCAACGAAACAGACTTTTCTCGAAAGATCGTGTTTCCTACAAAAGAGAATCGCTCCCCGCTGAGTTTATCTTTTTTTGACCGTTGCAGGTAGTATTGATTTGCCCGTGGATCGACTAGCGATTAGTGATTACTTCGGCTGTCAATAGGACAGTGTGCTTCATTTAATCTTTAAACCTTGTATTTTTAAAATTGATAGTTGTTTTTTGAGAGCCTTTTTTGGGTTTGAAGTTTTTAAAGGGTTTTAAGCAATTTGAGTGCTTTATCCTGTTTTTCCCAAAAGATATTTTTTGGACAGAAAATTTCCCATCGTCCGAAAAACCCGTCTTGTTCTTTGACGTAAAAAACCCTGAACCCCGATCTTCGTAACAAATAAAGTAAAGTGAAGGAAAGTCGCACAAACCAGAGAAACACACCACATTAAAAAAAAGTGTGTGTGTTTCCATGTACGCACGTAAGTTATACTTTGGCGTAACAGATTAAAAAAATTTCTAAAATCTTTACAGGGCAAGCTGGGCCAGGACGAAAAGGGGGTGACGAGCAGATTGAACGATACCAACCTTCAGTCAATCGACAGCCAAAACCGGATAATCAGATTTAAATAATTTTTTAAAAACCCCCCCAGGGACAAAGGACCATAACATGGGGTTCGACAAACTTTGGAAGTGGGAATTTTCTGTCCGTTCTGTATATTTCTAGACAAAACTTTTCAACCATTCCTCGGAAAGCAAAACAAGGTTTGCTGTTGCGAGGGTTTTTGTTAAGATCCCAAATCAATCAGGGTCCCCCCAATTCAAAAAGGATTTTTTCAAATAAGAAAGATACTTTTTAGAATTTTAAGGAGGGTTTTTAACGTTCTGTTTTTCAGAAAAGATTTTCGTATCCTTCCTAAGGAAAGCAAAAAAAAATTTTTTCGACCGGGTTATGCTTTTTGGCAACATTCCTTTGTCGGGTCCCGGTTCCCGGGTTCCCCTTCTTCGGGAAAAGGAAAAATTTTTTTTTCTAAAGAAGGCCGGCTGTTTTCCCCCTGTATTTCTGACAAAGCGTTTTTTTATCCGGAATGGCTCAAGTAAAGGGTTTAAGGCTTGAAAATCCCTCACCCATTTAAAACCCCCACAAAAATTTAACTTCAAAAATTGATTTTGTTTTGGGGCGTTGGGGAGGTGGGTAAAAGTGTTTTTAAAAAAAATTCGAACCCCACGGGGGAAAAAGGGTCCTTTAGGGATTAGACAAGAAGGGATTTAATTAAAAAACTGTAGGGGCGCTCATTTCTTTGTCGGCCTCAGTCCCCGAGGTCTGCTGCCGCCTTCCGATCTCGGATTCTCTCTTGATCTCATACATCTCTGCCTCGCCCAATTGGGTCGTTTTCCGCTAGTCCTAAAAGAGACGCCAAGGCTGGGTGTACAGCTGTATGTTCTTCGACGAACGGCGCCTCCGAGTTCTGGGAAAATGGGCTTACAATGATAAAGGCGCCCCTTTTTGACAGTCCGGTCAGTTGGGCAAAAAGGGTGCCGAAACTCGACCGCAACTACGAAATTCCTTCCCAGCAATTTCGGGAACTGCGGAGATTTTCGCAGCTTCTGTCGGCGGATCTGTTGGAAAATAGGGGAAAAGTGTAGCTGCGTCACAGTATAGTTTAGTATTTAGAGCATTCGACTGCAGATCGAGAGGTCCCCGGTTCAAACCCGGTTGCCCCCTTCTTCAGGGAAGTGAAGACAAGTACTTTTTTGAGAATTTTGAAGGAGGGAATGATCTGTAACGTTCTGCATATTTTCTAGACGAAAGCATTTTTTCGTATCCGTTCCCTAAGGAACGCAAAGCGAAACTCGCTGACATGGGTGTATAGCTTAAGTGGCGGAAGCATTCGACTATAGATCGAGGTCCCCGGTTCAAACCCGGGTGATGTCACGCTATTCAGGGAAGTAAAGAAATATTTTTCTGAGAATTTCAGAAGGGCGGGGAATGATCATCCCTTTCACCATAATTTCTAGACAAAGCGTTTCGCATCCGTGACGAGCTTGCGCACGCATCGTAAAGGGTATCCTCATCTATTTCTCTCTAACGCCTCCAAAGAAGTATAACTTCAAAAAAGAATTGATTTAATGTTCCTTTTTTGGGGGCGTCTCGGGAGGTGGGTAACAGTGCTTCAGAGAATTCCTTAATCTTCACGTTTCTGGTGAAAGAGAGTCCGTGGTAGTGGTATTCCCAGACTACCAGTATGGGAGGGGTTTACATTTAAAAAACATGTAGGTGCAAGCGCCGAGGCGTAATTTCTTTTATACTACAAGTTAAAAATCATTTGTGTATAGCAGGGGTTTGAACCCTACCTTCGTGTACGCGATTGGTACGTGGTACAATAAAGATTAATGATTTGCTTTTAATTTTCGAAACGAAATAAACTATGGAGTTCGCGATAGTCTTTTTTCAATTTTGTATCAATGTTAAATGACAGGAATCACACATGAAATATCAGGGGTACTCAACCTTTTTATTCTGCTGGGCCGCATACATATATCAGCTATATCATGCAGGCCGCATATATATGTTAGTTATTTCACGTGGGCCGCAACATGAGGATAAATGGGGGAGGGAGGGAGAAATGTTTTAAGGCTAAGATAACATTGGAAACTTAAAATGCGGAAAATTAATCAAAATATTATATAACTCGAGTTTTGCTCTTTTATAATTATTATTTTTTATTTTGTCACTAACACTAAATTAGAATCATTTAAAACACTCCTTCACAATTTCTGCATCAGTAAAACGGTTTCATATGATTACCAATAATATAACAAACTTTATAGGGTGCTTCTGTTACCGCTGTGATATTACCACTGACAAAACACTTTGTTGCTGTTGCAAAGATTATTCACACACACACACACACACACACACACACACACACACACACACACGCACACACACACAAGAAAGCCTATTTATCACCTTTTGAAGAAGAGGAAAGTGTCATTGAATGATTCCTGTTTATTAGTATTTTTCAAGTACAGCACTTTCGTGACAAATCAAACAATTACTGAACCATGTTTGTTTTTCACAACAAAATAGTCAACCTCCTAATGGTCTTGAAACGATGCATTTTCTTCGAATATTTTTCGCTTGTAAAATATGAAAGATAGTTAAAAATTAGTTTCACCCTTAAAATTGTCGCTACTCCACTGTTGTCTGTTATCACTAACCGTAATCATTCCAAATAGAAAACCCCTCAGGGCTCACCTCCTTTAGGTGAGGTTCGGGTTTCACGCTCCCGAGGTACCCTAGTGATCTTTTCTCTTCCCTGAGGGTTTTACTGTCTTTAGTAAACGCAAACTTCACAGACAGGGGTACCCCTAGTGATCTTCTCTATTTTCGGCCCTTCTCCTTGCCATTCAAATTTCCCTTTTCTTCGCTTTCCATTCAGACCTATACCCCAATAAAAATGAACATTTGTTCAATATTTGTTTTCTGAAGAAAAAACTTAGGATTTTACTACTAACATATATTATGGTTTTAGATTTTTCTATTGCGTTAATTTAATTTCTTTTTCGTATATTTCTTTAAATACTTTGAATATGTTTCTTTATTTGTTTTCAACTAACAACGTTGGTTTTCCGACCCGCATATTTGCCGTGTGTGGCGTCCCGTAAGGAGGAAAATGAGGGTGTTCTGGGGATCCTTTGCGTTTCCCTTTGCCCACTACTCCAGTATGGAGGAGATGGGTAGCCTAGGGACCTGCGCGTTCCCTTTGGCCCACGCTTCACTAACAGACGGGTGGCAGAAGTGAGGCCGCTCTGTCAATCGGCTGGTAGTACCCCACTCTTCGGTGTCCCCGAAGAGACACTGCTAACAAGGTTGGAGTGCTGCAGAATGAGGGGTGTCGGGTTTACCGTTGGATCCTCACCCTGGACTGCATATCACTATCTTCTGGAGTGTACTCAGGTAAAAGCGCCGTGCCTGGTTTTGGCCAGTTCGACCGGCACACTGCCTCCCTTGTTGGACTCCGTGGTGGTGGGTGGAGGCACGCCAGGATAGTGAGGCATACGCGTTGTTATGGATCCCAAGCTGCTGTGTGCTTGGTAAAGGCCTTAATTTACCAAAATTAACATAGACGAAACTGCTACACAGCTACTTTGATTTTTTAGTTTTATCTTTACCTAACAATGCCATGTCTCTGAAATTGCCATTTGCCATTCAAAAAAGCTCTGATTGGAATAGGTGGTGAACCGAAATCAGGTTAAACGATTGCGTTCTGGGGATCTACTTATTGAAACGAATTCCGCTGTCCAAACAAAGGAAGTCTTTTCTTCTCCTCGCTAAAAACATTTTTAAACTAGCCTTTAATTGTAACTCCGCATAAATCTCTTAACTCTTGCAGAGGTGTCATTTCAGAACCTGACACGATCCAGCACTCCTGAATCAAGAAACTCGCCGGGGATTTTCACATCAGGGGTGTAACTCAGGTCAGGAGAATCTAATAAAAAACTTTCTACAATTATTCCACAAACATTTAATTTTAACATTTAATAATCCAAAACTACCAAAACACAATAAAATAGGTTACTTGAACTGTAAATCCGTCCCTACATACCGAACCCTCACGCTGTTTCAAATGCCAGAGGTTCGGTCATTCTCAAACTTTCACAATAAATGGGCAACTGACATGCTCTAGTGTGCATCTGTTGGTCATTGCTTCCCTGGGTACAGTCTGGAGCAGAAATGCGTCAATTGTTCACAATCTCATTCTTCCGACTCAAAGCTGTGTCCTAAATGGAAAACTGAAATTCAAATAATCAAAACCAATAAAAATATCTCGTATCCTGAAGCCCGAAAATTAATAGTCCCACAAATATCTCAAACATACGCACAAGCCGCTAAACACTCAACAGTAACCTCAACAACCCAAACTGATGAAAACATCCCACAAAATAAAATACTTGCAATTCAAAATTTACTCCAGCCACTTTTATCCCTCCCTTAAAACGAATACATTAATATCCACACCTGCTATTTCTAAATCATCTTCCTCAACTCAAGAAACTGAAATACTGCCCTCCACATATCTTTAATTACAGCAGCAGTGTCACAGCCTCAATCACTAATTCCTGTGTCTGATGCCGTGGTTACCGCAACAAATAAAGTTCCTTTAATAGACACTACACCCACCACATCTAATAGTTTATCTACATCTACTGCATTTTCTTCATCTAATAAAGCACTCACTTCAACCACTGTATCAATGTTTACACCCTTACCAACTAAAACATGTCCTGCTGTTGAAACTGAAACCTCTGTATCCAATACCATACCTTCTCCATCCCAGGAGAATGCAAAAAACTTCCAAAAATCACCAAAAGGAAAAAGACGTCCAGAAAGAGCATTGTGACGTCTCTCGCGTCCCTTTCTGCTAACATAACTCCTAAGTTCTAACGACGGCCACGATTAATGGCAAAAACCTTTCCAACCCAATACCAAGAAAGAGAAACGGATCAAATATATGTAAATGAGATATACTTAAAGGATAGAAGCTTTGATGATAAGATACAGCGCGGCGACTTGAATAGTTTAGTGTGGAATCATTCTGATCAACAGCGCGGCTTGAGAGCTTAGAGATAGTTTGAGTGTGGAATCATTCTGATCAATAGCGCGGCAAGAAGCAGAATAGTTTGAGTGTGGAATCATTCTACGATCAATATAGCGCGGCAAGTTAGAGATAGCAGGTGTGGAATCTTTCAGATCAAGAGTTAGCAGTCCGATAGCTTTGGAAGGAATAGAAACCCAATATAAAGTTGGAATCTTCGTATATAAAGTGAATTATAAATATCTCTCTATAGGTGAAGGAAGGAGATCTGCAAAAGGTAATATTTGACATAGGTATTTAGATGAATCGGTTTATTAGTATAATTAAGATAAAGGATCTAGTTGCGTGATCTGACTTAAATACAAGGTTTAATTGGGTGTTAACTCTCACTTTTAAATAAAGTTGTCAAATTATAATTAAGTAATATAAGTTATTCTTAATAAAGTTGTATTAAGAACTACTATGTCTCATCATTTTGATAATCCCACACCTCTAGCTTACATGAACCGGAACGACATAGTCATCACAGGATGGCTATGTCGCAATAACACAGACGTGTATAATTCTGGGTTAGGTAATGCAGGTGGATACAACGTTCTACCTGAAATGTACTTTCAGGGTCGAAGAGAACATTGCAGAGTTTATCGAGGTCCCTTGAGGAATAACATACAGTTACTTGAAATCCCAAGTAATCTGTCATGTGCTTATAAAAAGTCATCTCAGGGAAGGGCTCAAGATTGGTATTCGATATTTGGATCGTTGTTGGTGCAAAATACAGCCAGGGTTTTTTGCAGCTCCAAAAGCAAAATTTTTCCCCGGTAAAAAATAAAAAAAGAACACAGTCGCTTCTACGCGTCCCAGGGGGAAAAGAAATCAGGACCCCTACTGTTTCGTTTGGGAACTAAAATAGAAATTTTAAAATTTTTGGAATGCCCCAAAAAGCAGGTTAGTGGATCATTTTTTTGTTCGCTCGACCAAGATCCAAGACTATGTGGAAGTGAAAACAAAAACGTCAACTTTTGGAAGTCTTGCTAAATTCAAGAAAATATTCTTGCAAAATTAAAAAGGGTTATAAAGAAGATAATATAAAAAGCAGGTCAAAATGCGCATAGGATGCCCTAATTTTGGGGCTAAATGGAGTAAAAAAAAAGAGAAATGATGTTTACGAGGAAACCAAAGTAATAGGGGTTCGAGGGAATGGTTTCAGAATAATGATCAAGATTCAATAACAGGGGTTACTCATTTCGGGAAATGAGGAAAGTAAATTTTAAAAGAGGGGACCGTGAAATAGGGTTCGTGAAAAATTTCAATCGAGGCGATAGGACAAAGGGACGTTAAATATTGTAAGGTTTGATAAACCTCAAGGGGTGTCAAAAGAACAATTAGACTTTCCCCGATATGTATATCCCCGTAGAACTTCCCCACGTTCTATTTTATTAAATAACACATTTTTAAAACCCTATGGGACCCCGGAGCAGATAAATCTTTTTTTCCCGGAAAAAGTATAAAAAAAATATTTTTAAAAAATTTAAAAAATCGGAGCCCAGGTAATAACAGCACAGGTGCGAAATCCCCAAATGGGGATTGGTTGAATATTCGGATCAGCAATTCAAAAGGGGGTCATTTCAGTTTGAAGATTTAGGAATCCCCTGTATTCTAGGTATCATTTCAAAAATTGGGCCCAAAATCGTATTAGATTTTGATCGAAATGTTAAAAATTAAATTCACTGGTTGAAGATAATAAGGTAAATAAAGGGGCCCGTTAATGGGTCAGAAATGAATTTAAAATATGGTACTAAAGTTTTACCAAAAAAGCAGGGGAAAAATATTTGGAATAAAATTTTTGCCATAATAAAGGTTTGACACTTCGGGGAACAATTAATAACAGAACAGAAAAATGACCCAGGGTAGGTCATATCTATAGATATTTAAAAAACCCGGAAAGAAAACCCGGTTAATGCAACGTTTGGGGGTGGCCCCCGATTTCCTTTTAATTGAAGGATTGTTATTTTATGCGAAACCCCAACGTCTTATGAAATGGTGTATCTTTCCCAAATCTTTAAGGAAAAAAATAATGAGAGAATTTATGACAAGCCAATTGCTGGACCTTGGCGATTTAAAACGTATCATAAAATTCGGGGCGTTTTTTTTTCCCGTACATGAAAATTTTGATCAATATGTCTCTACTGCCCTATGTGAAATTTAAAAACAAAAACCCTTACCAGCTGGTCGATTAAATCCAATTTTATCGGAAAAATCCGAATGAGATAGTGACGTTAGATTTATTAGGGCCCGTATCCTTTCGAAAAGACGTAACCGCTATATTTTGTAATAACCGATCATTTCAGCAAATGGGCAGTTTTTCCTCTTAAAAGGCCCTTTATCTCGTATAATAGCGGATATTTTTTATAACTTTTTTATCGCGTTTGGGCTCCAATAAAATTAATAAGTGATAAAGGTCCCCAATTTTTATCCGAGATTTTTAGCCAAGTGGGAAAAAAGGGGGATAAGGCATGTGAAGACTGTTGCAAACGACCACAAGCAAAAACGGACTGAAAAGAGTTAATCGAGATATAGTGCAAATGATTGCAAATTATGTTAATGATCAACACGATACTTGGGATCAATTCTTACGTAGTTGCTTACGCTATTCGTACGGCGGTGAATGAAACAACGGGAAAAACACCTGCTGGATATTTTTAGGTCGAAAATTGATTACACCATTTCAAAAACTAGTTATGATATCGGAAAGTTCAAAATTCAAAATTCAAAACATGAAAAGCTTTTAGGGAAGCTAGACCGTACGAAATTAAGCAGGAAAGGTGGGAAAAATATGTTATAATAGACGTAGAAAAGACATAAAAATAAGGTAAATGATTGGGAGTGTATTAGAAACACACCCTGTAAAGTTCAGCAGCTAACAATTATGTGCTAAATTTAAACAAAAATTTGAGGGACCTTATAGAGTCTTAGAAGTTAGAATTATAATAATATTGTAATATGAATGGGGAAAAAGATTAACAGTTAACGTAGATCAAATAGGAAATATATCGTCATAGGAAATGTGACGAGGTCGAATTAGGAACAGGTATCCCAAATAGTATAAGATCAAGTCAGGAAACTTATTACTTCGGAAAAAAGGAGTACATCAAAAGATTAAATGAGTCACAATATGGGAAGAAAATCTGCGGTGAAACGTAAGTTAGAGCCAAAAGGGATTGGTAACCAATCAAATCAATAAAAAAATACAGAGAGGACCCATAAAAACAAATCACTGGTCAGATCGCTTCCTAGTTCATTTGGAATGAAAATAAAAACAAAAAGGATAAGGAATAGCAGGGGTAGGGCGTCAGCAGGTGTGTCGGGGCAAGTGGACCCACAAAAGAAAGGGACACAATAATATAAATAAAAGACAAATGTCATCCAATTACTATTTCTAGAGATAGAAAAAAAGAGCAAGAAGAAGAATCAACTGACGTTCAGATAAATCAAACTACAGTCTAAGGCCACGACGGAGAGAACAGAAGAACCCCGACCAGCCAAAGGGAGACAATAGGGAAATTAAAGGAAAGGACGACAAAGGGAGATTACAGAAGCCCTACAACAAGCAAAACAAGAAATTCCAGTACAACCGAGGAAAGAAGAGTGATAGCACCTCATCGTTGGATGTGATGGTCCGGAGAACATATAAAATCAGGTTGTATTGTTTCATTTTTATGATCTTCCAACAAGTGGTCGGAAGAATTGTTGCAAGAAGGGGTCTCGGGCGGTGCTTAAAAGTTATAAGCCAAGTCAAACACTACAATGACTGTTTGCCTTTAATTTTGGAACTTTTGACTTGTTAAAAATTTTTTTCTGGAGAAAACATTTGTAATCACATTTGTTTGCTTCGATATGACTTCGTGAGATGAAAATTCCTTTGGTTACATTGTTATAATAGTTTAGTGAAAAATGTTTGTAATTACAGCATAACATGTATATATATATATATGTTGTTGTATTGTTGTATTAGGAGGCATCTGGTTCAGGGAAACACTTTTGGCGTAGTCAGGGCACTGGCAATAATAACTAACGGCGCTGCGCGGCTCATTGGGGAGTTTTGGAGCCAGATGTGAGGATGAGATGAAAATTTATTGTGATATATAAATAATGTATATAATAATTGTGAAATTGATTGATATTATAGAAATAGAGACTCAAAAGTTTTTCATTTCAGGGAGACTTGACCTGAAAATCCTGAGAATTAGGAAGGTATAGCTTCTAAACAGAAAGGGGCGGAAGTTCAGCTCCATATGCAGTGTTAGATGCAAAGATTGGGTCTGCGCACCCAGAATATTTTTAGAAAATTTAAGTGTATATAGATATTTTAAGTAATTGGATGTTAAAAGTGAGGTAGGCATAAATTAAACAGTAATTATTAATATTTGGCTAGTTATTGGAGTAAAATTTATTGTCACAGTTTAGAAATTTAAGTGAATAAAATTTGAATTCTAAGATGAGTAATGAAAATTAAAGTCAAGATAAATATTAGAAATTATAAAAGTTAAAATGAGGATTTAAAGATTAAAATTGTAATGTCAAGATAAATATTGGAAATTATAAAAGTTAAAATGAGGATTTAAGATTAAAATTTAAATAAAACTCCAGAAAGCGAAAGAAATTTAGAAATAGAGATTTAGACATGTAATTTATTAAGGGCATTGAAAACCCTTAAGTAAATCACGTTTTTCTTCTTGGAGGAGGTTGTGACGTCTCTCGCGTCCTTCTGCTAACATAACTCTATGTTCTTTGACGGCCACGATTGAAATAGCAAAACTTTTCCAACAATACCAAGAAGAGAAACGAAGGATCAAATATGTAAATAGAGATATTAGACTTTAAAAAAGGATAGAAGCTTTGATGATAGGATATAGCACGGCAAGCTTAGAGATAGTTTAGTGTGGAATCATTCCTGATCGATAGCGCGGCAAAGAAGCTTAGAAGATAGTGATGTGGAATCTTTCAGATCAAGAGTTGGCCAGTCCGATAGCTTTGGAAGGGTAGAAGCCAATATAAAGAAGTTTGGAATCTTCGTATATAAAGAGAATTTTTAATATCTCTCTATAGGTGAAGGAAGGAGATCTGCAAAAGGTAATATTTGACAGCATAGGTATTTAGATGAATCGGTTTATTAACTATAATTAAGATAAAGGATCTGGTGCGTGATCTGACTTAAATACAAGGTTTAGTGGGTGTTAACTCTCACTTTAAATATAGTTGTCAAATTAGAATTAAGTAATATAAGTTATTCTTAATAAAGTTGTATTAAGAACTACTATGTCTCATCATTTTGATAATCCACACCTCTAGCTTACATGAACCGGAACGACATAGTCATCACAGGATGGCTATGTCGCATGGTAACTACTGTTAAAAATGTATAAATATTTTTTTTGTAATTAACAGCTGTGATAATAACTTGCTATTTTTATTATTTGCAGATGGCAATAGACCTTTACACTAAAATTGTTCGGAATGTTGTATGACTGTTCAGAGTAAAGAGCCATAGGTGTTCTTGGAAGATTGTTTCTTATCAGTTAAGAATTTTATTAGCCGCCGTAGTTATTATGAGTTTTAATGAAAACTATTTCTACACCCAACGGCGTGACAGAAGAAAGAATTTTAACTTCGATGCAAAAATCATTATTTCAAAATCTCGGAAATAGCTCGGATTTTCTTTAGTTTGCTTTCACAACAACAGAACTTTGCCCCGAAAGTATTAGAAGAATTTTGTATCATAACCGTCGATAAATGTAACGGATAGGAATTGCATTAGTTTAGAAATATAAGTGGAAACACCTAATCTTTCATACAAAAAATTTGGAAAGCAAGACAAATCATCGAGTTTTGGAGCCTATCTGCAGACCTAAAGCCGATAACATTGGTCATGGTGGCCTTAAGTCCTAATTCAGAAAAACTAAAATTCAGCCTTGAATGATGATGTAAGCCCAGACCATACATTTACAGGAAAGTCATTTGAAGCAAAAAATACTATAATGATGTGTGTGTACAACGTTACTGAGAGGAAAGTTAGCCTCACTACACCATATAATTTGTCAAGAAATTATCCCTTCACAGTACCGATTTATTCGTTAGGCCAGTGCTTCTCAAAGTTGCAATATTCGCGACCTATTATTCCAAATCAAAATTTTCATCGCCCCCATACAATAACAATGTATTGAATTCAATAATGCTATACATTGAGGCTAAAAACTGCGATACGATTTTAACCTCTTATGCACCCCCAGCGTATATAAACGTCTCGCTCAGCCAACGCATTTATTTCCCCGAACGTATATGTACGTCTTTTCGTAGCACGATCTTTTCTGTGCACTGCTCTTCATAAAATTATTCCGAAAGCTTTGGGATGCAGTAAAAGGACGTTGACGACAATGTTTTGAAGGATTTAATTATTTCAGATTATTTAGCTTCTTTATTCCTCGCTCTTTCTCCAGTATATCACATGCGCTTGCTCACATTGGAAAGCAGTAGTTGGCATTGGGAATCGAATCACGTAACTTTTAATCGGCAGTTAAGGAATTAATTATAAACCGTACAAATTACCAAAATAAGTGTTAATATTTGTTTTTAATTATATATATAACACAAGCCCACATAGGGTCACTGATAATTAATAAAATTATTCTTAACATAATGTTTTGTTAAATTAATTATAAAATACATTCAGTAGCACTGATACATTTATAAGCGTAATATATCAGTGTAAATGTGTATTTTATTTTTAATATGACAGAACGTATTTTTTGTTTGTTTACTTTTAGTATAATAATTTTTTTAAATATTCTTTTGTTTTTGATTTTTCAATGTGCTCGCGCCCCCCTCGTAGAGTTGTTACGGCCCCCAAGGGGGGCGCGCCCCACAGTTTGAGAAACGCTGCGTTAGGCGCTTGGGGCGGGCGCCCAAGGGTCTGGATAAGCCCTGGACTTAATTAAATTTTTCTGGTTGCAGTTTGATCCACCGGATGCCGAGGACCGTAGACCTTCTGCGCCCAGGGTTCGAACTGTCTCTTCGGCTGTGTTCCGAGAGATGAACAGTATAAAAGGAATATATAAGATCTAGATATATAAAGAATATAACCTGCTCTGGATCACCAGGAGTGACCCCTAGCTTGATTACCTGGTATGTGATTATTGATTATGTAATATCTATCTATGTAATGACTTAAATATACAATAGAGGTGTAAATCTTGAACTCATTCTGGATATGTCATACTGTATCTAGTATGTTATATTCCACGGCCATCTTGCAATGATGTCCAAATTTAAGTTTACACACAAACGCATTTTTTACAATAAATATAAACATATACTGTTATTGTCTTAAAAAATAATGTTGTATAGTGTAATTTAAAGGAAATACTTCAGTTCATGCTCTTAATCTCTATTTAATAGTGAAGAGGATATTTTATACACAATCTCTCTCTCTCTGTGTATATATATATATAGATAACGAAAGTAAAGTTTTAAAGGGAAAAAAACGGAGGTTTTGTGAAACCACCAAACATTTAGGGTATTCGGTAAAATTTTGGGTAGCTAGAATTTCAAACTGTGTCAGAGTCATTGTGTGACCATAGAAGGAGAATCGCCTTAATATTGAGAAGGGAAAATTTTCGGAGCAATAATGGTTATCAATAGAAAGATTGAATAGGCACAAAGTACTTACTTCTCTCGTATAAAAGAGTTATACGTACTACCCTTAATTTTTCACCTTCAAATCGTTTTTCTCTTCCAGACCTTTGGCGTCCACTGAAAAGTTTTAAATTTGAAAAGGATTATTTGGGCCTTACTTCTGGAATGGTAGGAAGAAATTTTTTCTCGACGACTCTGGATTGAAGCTTACTGCCATTGCTATTATTCATGGGCATTACCCGAATGATTCTTAATTGTACTGATGGTTCGGCTGAAGGGGCTATTAAGGTATCCGTCTATGTTCGGAACCGTGATTTTAAAAAGCGCATAAATGGATAATTTTCAGGATATTTTGTGTCACTTAGACAAGAATACTAGGAGGAGGAGGAGTGTGTTTTAAGGACAAAACACACACACACACACACACAACAAACAAACAAATCAAAATTTTTTTTGACAAAAAAAAATTATTTAAATACAATATCTTGGCAAAAAACTAACTTAGAATAATCTTTTTTCAAAATGTTCTCCTTTTATAAAAAATACTTTTAAAATAATTATATTTAGCTCGCGCGCGCGCTTATATAAAGTAAAGACTTCTCCAGAGAGTCTGAACTAGGATTTTTGAAAAATTTACATTATTTTCAGTTACCACCAATTGAAATAATTATCGGTGCTTTTTTCTTAAAATTGCTCCCCTTTGTTGTCATAAAATATGGATAAACCCACTTCTATTTCAAAAATTCTAGTTGAGCCTCTGTACAAAGGTCTGAGCTATATACAGGCAAAATATTATTATAATAGAAGCATTTTTCACAAAAGGAGAATATTTTGAACATGGGTCATTCTATGTTCATTTTTTGTCTCAAAATATTGTACTTAAATAATTCTTTCATTGTAATAATATTCTTAAAACAATTTTATATACATTTTTCTAATCTAAGTGTGACACTAAATATGACAAATATTTTCCATTTATACGCTTTTGAAAAATCACGGTTCCGAACGTAGTCGGATACATTAAAAAGGTTGGAGCTGGAGTTTTCTTTACATACTTTAAATTGTCTTTTGCCGTTGGAAAACATTCCGGCAACTTTGATGACGAAATATCTGTATTTCTTATGCCATTGGCACACAATATTGAGCAATGTGATAAGGAAAACAGCGCATTTTTCGTTGATTCGTTGTGGCAATTACAACCTTAAAAACTACCTATTACAGTGAATATGAAATGTCCAGGATCTGCATGGAGAAAATAGATAAATTATTGAATATAAAGAACTTTAATGCATTACATTGGATCCCAAGTCATTGCGTTATTTATATTTGGAAATGAGAGAACAGGTATGTTGGCCAAGAATGGATCTCAAACGACACAAACTAAGTCTCCTTTGTCTTTGCGGTATATAAAGATATTATATATAAAGGTATATAAAGGTATTATATATCTTGCTTTATTAAATCTAACCATTCCAATGTATATAAAGAGGAAGATTTTCAGGAAAGAAATAGAGCTCCCTCTTTTTTTTTATTTTTTTTTTATTGAAAACAATTATAAAATCCCCGTGCACCACAAAGTATCACACGGGGCTTACAGAAGTAAGTATTAAACACACATTCAGGGAAAACAAAAATAAAAAAATAAAAATATTGAGGTTAACAAGAATTACAACTATTTACAACAAATTCACAGAAATTTTTGAAAGCATTACCTGTGGAAAGAAGTTGGTGAAAATTCGGAGGCCAATTTATATTGTCCCTTGAAAGCCAGTCTTAGGATCTTTCTTTCTCTGAAAAACTTGGAACACAGAAGGAGCAAATGTTCTACATTTTCCTCGCCTCCTCCAGTATTACAAACACAGGAAGATGACGGAACTAAGTTAAATTTGTTCAAGCAGCTTTTTAAATTACCATGACAAGTGAGAAATAGGGTTATTGTAGTTAGTGTAAAATGATGGCAGTCTCTTATTAATGGTTGGAAAAAATTTTTTGTTATGCTCCTTTATTAGAGATGAGGTATTCTGGTTCCAAGACTTCACCATTCTTTCTTTCGTGATCCTCTTGTAAAAAATTTAGAAATATTAACGTCAATGTCAATTTTGCACTTGGTTGCAGCCTTTGCAAACCCAAACGGCTCGCTCATTCCCAAGAAAAGCCCGTGTGTCGTGAACAAATGCAAAATCTATTGAGATTTTTTATCTTTTAGATTTTTAAGTTGCTTTTTGGATCTCGGGATTATGTTATTTGATGAAGAAATACATTTAAGAATCCAGAGGAAAAAAGAGAGTCAGTACCCGATGAGATATTCTGAGATGACACTATTTTTTTTCAGTGATCCATTTAACGGCGAAGTTTAAACATAAAAAGTTCAGCTACAAAAACTGTGCATTCATCACGAATTCTAAATTGGTTCAGTTCAACACCACTCCTGAACACAACAAGTGCGAAACCAACTCTTCCATCAATTTTACTGCCATCAGTATAGCAAATAACAGGGAAATTATCTATGCTCTTGTCACTAAATTGGATAATATTGATGGCATTTCTCTTTGAAGGATGAGAAAAAAAATGGAGACAGAATACAATCATAATTAGAGAGGCTTCCTCTTTTGAATAAGTGGACACGAATTTCTAGTTCCTTGCTTAGAACAGTCAGCGTGACCTGTTTTAGACTTTTTACTGGTTTTGACTGTATACAGAATTACCTGTATAGATAGAATGGTAATTCCATATTCAGATTCACGTTCCCTTTATGACCATGGAGTGCCCATGGTTTGGGATCGTCTTAATATATGCACTACTCTCCCAAACTGTTGTTCTTTTAGAGCTGTTGGCCGTGCCTTTGTTAATATTTTTTATCATTCCTTATTGTATTTGGATGCTCGTCGGCTTATGGCCTAATAGTCGGAGACAGACATAGGATAAAAAAAACTTTTGAGTATTAGTAGTTATTTTCTTGTAGAAAACAGAAATTTATTAAATAGTAAATATTACTTGTTTTCTTTTTAAATTTTGCTAATTTTATTTAATGTCACTATGCTAGTTAAAATAAAAACATTTTTAGAGGCTTTTGAAATCATCATAGACAGTTCTTGTTCAGTTAGAATTGCTGCATTTAAAGGAAGAAGAGTAAATTTTTTTCTTTTTTTTATTTTAAGTATTACTTCTTCTGGTTAAAACACAAAGGTTCTAGTAGGTGCTGAAGATGTGTGCGGAAAAATACATCTTCGGCACCACTAGAACCATTGGAACATTTTTAGAGAACACTTTAAAATCATCGAAGAAAAATCTTGCACAATTATAATCGCTGTAATTAAGAAAGACAATTTCAATTCGATAATCCAAAAATTGAACGGATAAATGACATGAAAATATCTCATCAGTTAAAAAGGTTCAATAATAATGACCCCTTTCTTATTTTTGTATGCGTGAAATTAGTTGAAGAATCAGAAACTCATTTCCTCTTCTTAATCCTGAATATGAATAAGTTATTTTAAAGATATTAATGAAAGAAAAACAGAATTGACTTATAAATAATACACTTAAAGTCTGTTTTGAGTATATGCATATTGTAACGTGAATCACAACTTTATTTATGGTACACCTCAAAATTAAAAAAATTGGATTTGTGAATAATTTTATCAAATGAAGATAGTTATATTATTTGGTTTCTTTAAAATATTTCCCAATGCAAACTTACCCGAACAGTACCGATTAAATTACAGTTGTTTGTATTGCAGGAATGTTGTCAAATGACTGGTAACTGTGATAAGGAACATTTACGAATTAAAAATAGGATATTGCTGTGTTTCTAAAGTATATCTTAGCTGAAACAAAGTAGAGTATAAACAATATCCTTCAGAGATATGGTTATTGGCATGTCAAAGTGGCTTAGTACTTTTTGAAGTAAACAATGATTAAATCTATGACAAGCAACAGAATTATAATGAAAAAGGTTTCGTATAACAAAACAAAAACAAAAAAAATATTTTGTGCCTCAATTTGGCAGAAAGACATTATTATTCCATGACAGTGGCGCACACAAGGAAGGGGTCCTGGTCCGGACCCCCCCCAAGCCCTTGATTTTTTTCCCGATTGATTATAATTCTAAGTATATAGTACGTAAAATTTAACTAAGTATTTGTTATTAATTATTAATTTTATTAATTAATGCTAATTATTTATTCAATAATTAGTTTTTTACTGTGTTTGGTCCCGAAAATCGACAAAATCAAAAGGAGCATGATACAAGATTGGTGAACTTTCGACCCGGACCCCTCCACCTCCTTGAAAAATTCTTGTGTGCGCTACTGTTCCATGATATATAATATTGATGGTGCTATCCACTACTATCCAGCCTGAGACTGTGTTCAACTCTGAACGTCTTTTACGCCTGTCTGATGGCACACACAATTTTTTGGGGTATCCTGCCTGTCTTTAGAGCACTGGCGTAGCTAGTTCTGAGTGGGCCCTGTATCAAAATTCCTTCGGGGCCCTATTTCAGATATGAGAGACCTGTTAGTGGGACTGTAGTTACATGTGTTAGAGCACCAGTGGCTTGGGAACCCTGTATCATTGATACGGTTGATACGATGGTAGCTACGCTTCTGCGTTAGAGGACTCTCGATGATGGAGAACGCCATGACGTGAACGTAAACGATGGCGCCTCGTGTCTGTTGAGACGCGGGAGACAAGCAAGACGGCTCGCACAGTGAATGAACTCGAAATCTTTTCATCTTGAAACTGTATATTTGTAAATACTATAATCGTGATAACTTAAATTAAAAAGTTAATTGAATATGCGATTCCTTGTTCTGCTGGCCAACTGACACCCCTGTATTATTTATATGAGAAAATTTACTACTAAGAGAAGTTGTGACGGGCTCACGCGTCTTTTCTTTAACATAACTTCTGGTTCTTTGGGGGCCAAGATTAATGTCAACTCTTTTCCAACCAAAACCCAAGAAGCGAAATGTGAAAAAGAAATGCAAAATAAGATGCTTTTAAATCAACACAGGTTTCAGTAGTAAGTGAAATTAATTTGGGAATGTTATGTTTGAAATAGATACAAGCGTGAATTGATAGCCAATTGTGAAGTTACCTAAAAGATAAGCCATTAAGTCAAGGTGCATATACCCTTGCACGTCGCCCAGACGTTTTCATAAGATTGAATCTAAATTTGATTAAGTGTAGGATTGATTAGTTTGATATTAGGACTTGTAATATTATTAGAAGTGAGAGTAAGCGGATTAAATAATTATAGCGGTCTAAGTTACGCGATTGGGTTTTAAACTATTACTGTGTTTTTTGTTCATTATAGATTCTCGCTTAAATAATATTATCTAAATTTTTTTAGACTTTTAAGTTCCATTTTAAAAAGTCTTTATTAAAATTAAAATGTCTTTTCCCTTTTCCAAACCCCCTACACCTCTGGCTACGTTGAAACCCCCAAAAGATACTCCCCCCCGGGGGGGTGGTATCACAAAGTAACTCTTTTAAGAACAAATCCCCTTTAATCTTTTTGTACACGGGTTTTTTCAAACCAAAAAAAAATTTTATTTAAAAAAAAAAGTTAAAACATAACTCTTTTCACATTTTTTTCCCATTTTTTGATATATCATGGGCTTTCTGGAAAATTAATTCAAAAAAAAATAATCTACTAATATTATTACGTAGATGGCCAGATTTTGATAAGCCTATTACAAATAAGTAAAATTTGCAAATCACTGTCTTGTATTGCTTCTTATCAGCAATGATTACTACCCGTGCAAATGAAGCACACATCAAATAGTAGCGGAGCACAAACTGCTTGTTGGCGCCAACTTCAACTGGTTTGTTCACCTCGATATGTCAACACTGACAAAGGTCAGGCTGTCAAAACAACAAAGGTCAGTCGTCTTACGTACGCTTGTTTACTACGCAACGTGGCGATTCCTGGTATTCTAGATTCGCGCGAGATTTCAAGTCATTCAATGAAAGGAAGTTCTATTTTGATGTTTGTAAGTGTTATCCATTTTCTGAAAACAAAGATTTTACAAACTTATGGGGAAACCAACAATATCAAAATAAAAAAAAAATTTTGGGGGAGAATCCCGGAAAAATGTGGGGGTTGGGAAATGCAGTTTTAATGTTTTTTTTTTTACAAAATGCTTCTATTTTTAGTCTACAACTATTCATTTAAATTTTTAAGGGGTCAGGGTTTTGCTTAACATAATGTATTAAGATTTTATTTTTAGCCTAAAGTATTTTTTAAAAAGGGGGTTAAATTATGGGCCCACTTTAAATTTAGGATTAATTTAAAGAGTCCAGAGATTTCTAGAATAAAAAAACTCTCACAAACCAGACGAAGAACTAATAAATTTTTTTTGCTTAAATAATTGATTTAGAATACACATGACTAAAGGAAATATAATAAAAATAAGCTCTTTTGGGCTTTTAAGATAAACAATGTTGATTAACTTAATTGAAGGAGGGGAGGAAACATAAAGCAAAATAAATTCGTCCCTTAGTAATTTATCCTTAAATCTAGATTCCCAAAAGATTTCCCAAATTAATCCCAATTTCAGCAAAGGTTTAAATAAAAAATTTTTTCTCTTTCACTCTCCACATGAATTCCTTCCCTTTCAACATTAATCTATCCTTTCCGACTGCAGTTAAGTTCCCCGTAGCATATAAAATTCAAAAATTAATTTCCTTCTTTTTTTTTATCCCCAATTTTGGGAAAAAGAACTTTGCTTGGGGTTTTGGAAAAAAAAAAAATCGAAATTGATTGAAGAGAATAAAATAAGATAAAACGAGGTCAATCAAAATAAAAATGTACCTCACAATCTATTATTGTATACAAATTTGTTTTGTTTTCCCGATCTTTTATGAGGAGGAAGAGTCACAAAGAACACAATGGATATAACCTAATTGTAAACATATTCCCCGTTATTAACTTTGATCTATTGACAACTTTCTAATAAGAGATGAATACCACGTCGATAGAAATTCTAATCTATAAAACGTAGAAAGAGAGCAAATTTTCTATCATCAGATCACCAAGCTGAAAGATTTGGTCAACGTACTAAACAAGTGAAAGTCAGTAGTCATCATGAGAAAATAGGTGAGTGTGTTGTTAAACTTCCCAAATTAAAAATCATTTTTTTTTTTTTGGGATGACATGGGGTTTTCCCCCGTGATCGAGATGAGGGTTTGGGGGGAAAAAGTTAAGGACAAACAAAAACCCCTTTGGAAAAAAAATGGGAGGGAATTGCCTGTATCGTTAAAGACAAAAGAAGACAACGTTGTTTTTTTGGTTGGGTTTGGGAAAAAAATCAGAATATTATTCCCTTTACATCCCCCCAAAAATTTAACGGAAAACCCCTTTTAGGATTAAAAATTCTTTTACTTCGAAAGTCGAGGGAAGTTTTGGGCATTTTTCAGATTGACTCTTTACGTTTGATACAAACCCATTTATTATTTCCTTCACGATCTATTCCAAGAATGGGTCCATTTTCTCTACTATACCAATTTGCTGGTTCCATGGATCAATAGTAATCTATTGTGGAACGCAACAATTCAACTTTCTGACGAAAATCAATGCTTCCGGAGTTTCGACTGCTGTTCTGTGAGCGTTGAAGACTTAGGATAAGTCTAGAATAACTGTTTTGTTGTTTGGCCAAAAGCACTGGCGTAGCTAGCTCTAAGGGGGCCCTGTACCAAAATTCCTTTGGGGTCCTTTTTTAGATATGGGAGCCCTGTGTTAGTGGGACTGTAGTTACACATGTTGGACCCCTGTAGCTTGGGGGCCCCGTATCATATACAGCTGATACAGCGATAGCTACACCCCTGACCAAAAGCCTTTTCAATGAGTGCAGAACGTCTACATCTTGATCGATCTTGACTGCTTCAGTACCTTCCCTGAATTTCCGAAACCATTGACATGTGTTGTTCGTCACATAAAGCCTTTGTCGAATTCGAACAAAAAATAGTGTTTCCCGTGCATTGCATCATTCGTCATGTTACGCAATCACATATGTTTTTACAAATGCTGCACTACCAGAAACCTCTACATTCATATCCTTGGTATCAAGGCGTTTTATCAGCCGATGATTCCAATAATCTCACCCTTATGTGCGATGTTAATTCAACTGGAAATTTTCATCTCTAAAAATAGGTAGAACTTTTACACATACCAGATACATACATGCATAAGACAAAATAATACGAACGCTTGTGAAATAATATAAATTTTTTGTTAATCTCCCTTGGATTGAATTATTAGACACGATGTGGGGTACATATAATATGGGATTGGCAAATAAAAATCGTGCAAAAAATTCAAATAAATTCGCACCCATTCCTTGCGCGGAGGGATTTCAAGCTTAGGTGGTAGTGAGTGGCAGAGGAAACCAGGCACATGCTCTCTAAGAAACCCCACTAGGCTCAAAGATGGCTCAGGGGACTGAGAACATCACGTGATGTTCACTTCATTATCATGCTCATATATATATATATTACTGTAAGTCTTCAGTGATCAGAAGTGGGATGAAGAAATTGAACTTGTGACGGGCTCATCACGTTTTCTATTAAAATCTCCTCTTGGGTTCTTTGGGGCCGAAAAAGGCAAATTCTTTCCAACCAAATCCAGAAGCGAAACGTGAACATGCAAATTAGAAACCTTTTAAATAGAAGAAGTTTAACGTAAGCGGATGACCTATTGGGAAGTGATTATGCTAGTCTGGTTTAAGCGCGTGAACTGAAGGAAGAGAAGAAAGCCGTCGTTGAGTGTGAGGCTATCTGTGACAGAACAATCAAGTCAAGGTGGATCCAATTCCCCAATTTAATCTAAAGATATTGAGGATCCAAGAGGATTGTGATTAAACAAGAAATTAAGGTAGGATAATTCTAGTATCCATTAGTAACTGTGATATAAACAGAGATTAGGAATAGAAGGGAAAGTTAAATATAGTGGTTAAGATCGCTCTTATTTGGTAATACGTACTGTGTGTTTTCTCACCTCAGATCCGCTATATATAAGTTATAATATAAATGTTATCATTATTAGTGTTTAAGTTAAGATCTTAATAAAGACAATTTTAAGATCCTGACAACGCCTGGTTCTTCATTCAATCCCACGCCTCTAGGTCACGAAGTTAACTTAGGAGTGAGGTATCAACCACGGGGGTATACTTCACAAACTCCATTACCATATTTAATCCTTCACATCTAGAGATTGGTTATCCCTAAATATTGAAAACAATAAAGCCATACAATTTATTCAAAGGCAAAACAAGAATAAAGTTTATACAAAAAAAAAAAAAGTTATGCAAAACAATACAATAAGTATGCTCTTCTTGACCAAAGAATGACAAGGCTTATCCGCATCGCAAATCAATAAAAGGGAAAACAACTTTTACAGATATGACAAGCGGATTTTATCGGTGATAAATCTGAACATATGTTGATTCTAAAATCCAAATAATAATTGGAAAAATCAAAATATTCTGTGTTAAAAGAACCACATTAGTCACTGATTCCACTTTATACGCACATGTGGATGCCATCCAACAGGAAAAAAAATGAGCAACGACATTTTTGACAAATCTCTATATCATAGTTATAAAGAACTTGTATTTCGGTCTTAAGGTATCCGACTACGTTCGGAACCGTGATTTTAAAAAAGCGCATAAATGGATAATTTTCGTGATATTTGTGTACTTAGATTAGAATACATGTATAAAATTGTCTTAAGGACATTTTGACAAAAAAAATTTATTTAAATACAATATTTCGGCAAAACATTAACTTAGAATAACCTTTTTTCAAAATGTTCTCCTTTTGTGAAAAATGCTTCTATCATAATAATATTTTGCCTGTATATAGCTCCCGACCTCTGCAGAGGCTCAACTATGATTTTGAAAAAATTTACATTATTTTCAGAGTTACAACCCATTGAAATAATTATCGGCGTTTTTTTCTTAAAATTTCTCCCCTCTGTTGTCGTAAAACATAGATAAACCCACTTCGATGTTATATATTTCAAAAATTCTAGTTGAGCCTCTATACAGAGGTCCGAGCTATATACAGGCAAAATATTATTATAATAGTAGCATTTTTCACAAAATTAGAATATTTTGAAAATGGGTCCTTCTATGTTCATTTTTTGTCAAAATACTGAACTTCAATAATTTTTCATTGTAATATTATTCTTAAAACAATTTTATGTACATTTTCTAATCTAAGTGACACTAAATACCATAAATATTATCCATTTATACGATTTTGCAAAATCACGGTTCCGAACGTAGTCGGATACCTTAATTCAAGTTAGAAAATCGAATAAATCGAACTTTAAAAAATGAGTAGAATACATTATGAGAGTGATGCTAGATTATGAAAGTAATAGATAATCAAAGCGAATTAACAACAATTGTAGCAACTAATCAGATATCCGATTCATTATTTCGACTGATAGTAGAATAGGTATCTAAAAGAAAAAAGAAAAAAAGGGCAGTTCCTAGAAGTAAATTAACTTTCGTAAGTCACACAGTTCAAGATGGCAGTTTTAAAAAATAATGCAAACATGTAATATCTTTACAAATTATATGACTGCATATTATTCAGCTGTTCGAGCTATTGCATACAATTGATACTATGGGCAATACATTTGAACAACCAGACTGATCTGAGTTCAATACATCATCATGTGAATTCCATAGCTGGGTTCTCTGGTTTTGTGGAAAAAGTTTCGATACGTTTTCCGTACTGATTTCTGGTGATTGCTGCTCAGAGGTGCAATTGAAATTCACTGCCACGCTAATGATATCCAGAAAATGTAGCAGTTTTGGTGTTGTTTGACAATTTTAGCAAAGATTACTTTTTCAGTATTGATTTCTGCAACTTCTCTTTTGGTATAGCATACGATATGATATCTTTGCTCCATTTGTTCGTTTATTTTTGTAAACGTGGTTTGCGATAGATGAAAAGGGAAAATTCACAAGAATAACATTGGCAGTCAATTAGAATAAAAAAAAATATCACGTGGTTAATTAGTTTTTATCTAGACAAACAGACTTAAAGTCCTTCGATTATAAAAACGGAACAAAATCTTCATGAATTCTAGATTTCAATAAATGACTTTATTTCTTGCATAAATCGATGCTAAGGTCATCCCATTCCACACTGAATTTTTTTCAAAATTCCTAGTCTTTTTATTCTCTGTTATTTCTAGTCTTATTCTTTATTACAGTGGTCTTACATAGAAAGTTTCTTGACGCCTTTATCCACTTCCTGAAGAATTAAATTTTTTTTTTTTTATGCTCAAGCTCTTACGTTCCGACATTTTCGAGCTACAAGAAACGAAGTTACCAGTACGACGGATCAACAATACAAATGAACGGAAACTAGTTCAAAGACACGTAAACACGAGACAACTCCACTAAGGGTGAAAGGGGATATCGAAAATGTTTTCAATGAACTGGACAATTAGGGTTAAAGTTTACTTTTCTTGGATGAAAATCCCAGAATTCTATTGCTCTTGGCGAGTTACGCTCCTAATGAAACCAGTTCCCGGTTTATGACCACCATAAAATGTGTTATAAGAGAGAATAACTAGAAATGTCTAGAAATACTTTGAAAATACGGAGGAAAAAAAATTGAATCACAAGAAAAAAGTTCGTTATATGGAAAATGCACTTCGCTGTAAAGAGGTTATTTTACGAAGAAAATCATGAAATGTTCTTGGTTCCAGGAAAAAATTCGCTATATAGAAAAATTCGCAATATAGAGGTTCGTAATATGGAGGTTCGACTGTATATATATATATTTATCACTTTGCGTTATATATATATATATATATATCACCCTACATAATATATATAAATAAATTTCATACAGATATAGTTAGCTTTCGGTTCACTATCTTCTAAAAACAACAACTGTAGAACGCTATCGTTTTCTATTTTAGTCAATTGACTTTATGTACAGTGAAATATATTTAACGCGAAAACGCTTGAGATGAAATATTGGTTAACACGAAATAATACAACTGTCCGACAAATTACTATGGATTTTCATGCATTATTTTTTCTGAACATGAAACAAAAATCGCTTAACATGAAAATATTTCCCTTCCTGGAAAGAACAAAATACCGAAAACACCAGCCCCGCAAGTTAGATTTAAGAGGGGTGTAATGAAAGAGAGGTCATTTCACATATCTCGTAGAAAGGAGGATACCCTCGGAATAGCCTGTGGCACGAGTCAATTTTGTTTATCTAAACTACTTTCACCCTCCCCCCTCCCATCCCAACAAACGTCACACAAAAACATCTCATTTTTCAACAACTGACTTTGAAATTCGATGACATCGCAGTGTGAGTAAAAATCAGTGAGTTTTTGGTTCGTGTTATTTTTTCTATTTTAGAAGAATTTTTTCGCAAACCCAATGGCAAAATTTTCTGGAGAATACAAACTGTTATTTCGCTTAAAATGAAGATGGAGTTTCTAAAAGCTGTGTTGATCAAAAACAGAAGAAAACGGAAGTCTGTAAAGATTTTGGTATTGCTAACTCTACTTTATCAACAATAATTAAAAAGTGCAAATTACGTAAATTGTTGAACGATTTTTATTAAATGCATTTTATATTTCAGATCTATATAAATAAACCCAATTTATAAATTTAAATTTTTGTTGAATATGGGGGGTTTTTTCAACCCTTTTTAACACGAAAAATATTTCAGTCCCCTCAGTTTCGTGTTAAACGATTTTCCCTATATATAGATATGCATTGGTTTATTGTTCTTGATTTTTGGTTTCAGAACCCCCGCCTTTCTGTCGTTGAATTTTTTTGAATCCTTTTTTAGATTTATTATATATATATTGGAGATATCTGTTCTATTATTCCTAAGCTTATATTTTTGTTGTTTTTATGAATTTATTACAAATCATTCTACCCCAAAATGTTTTAATTAAATTTTTGATAATATTTTTGCTGTATTTTTTTATATTCTAAAAAACAACCCAAAACCTATATCCGAATAAATATTTTTACGAATTTTGTGTGTGTAAAATAGTGTAAATAATTTATATCTATATGTGTAATACGTTTATATTACTGTATGTTGTATTTACTTTAAGTTAAAATTGCAATATTCAAAGCAAACGACTTTTTTACGTTAAATGGCGATTCTATGGAAGTGGCAAAATTTTTGGGATAGAGCATTTTGGATTATTTTAGACCAACCCTATATTCTTCGGAAAATTAATTGAGAAATCACTAATTTCAGATCATGACACAAGCGGGTTTTTTCCCTGAAAACCAAACCTATAAAAAAAGTGCCCAAAAATTGAGTATTATTTGATCATTAGTATCACCCCCCGACTGTTGAAGAGTCGACCTGGGTTAGTGGTTACTTCCGTTTAGGAGGAAGAACGGGATTGCGTGAATAACTTTTACGTACTTTTAACATAACGTTGAACGTTAAAGGGGAAGCCCTTTGGATTTATTTTAGTGAATTTTTTTTATTCCTACAAATTTTTTGAATAAATTCTAAATTTTAAAACTTTCTTTTTTTTGCACATTAATTAAATTCCCAGCCCCAAAAAAAAATATTTTTTATTATTTTTTTTTTTTTATTATACATATTACTTAAAAGATTTCCTAAATTTTTAAAATATTTATATTTATTTATAAATGTTTCTAATATATATAATGGAGTGAAATAAATGCTTTATTTTGCACTGCAATATTATTAGAATTTTATTATGTTTATTTTTTCTTCTAACTGAGAGAGAAATTTATTTAAGTATAAACGTACAGATAATTTTTCATGCAACTTCCAAAGAAAAATGTTTCCTGATTATTCTTGATTATTATTACGAAAAATTTCATAAGTTGTAATTATTTGAATATGTTCGTAATCAAGGAGATTATATATTGTACGATGTATCTAAGAATGAGCAGCCTTTATTTTAAATTTAAAGCAATGATTTGAAAAAATCAAGAAAAGATATTAATTGGTACTTTTTTTTTCAAATGAAATTTCTTCTACAAAATTAATATTTTATAATTATTTTTATGGAATTCATTCTTTTGCGTTATTCGACACTTTTTAATTCCCTAATATACATATTTTAAAACTTTGTTAACAATTATAACTCCATCTCCAACAGCAGTAATTTGGATTAAATTTATTTTTCCCCCCTTTCTTTTTTTAAAAAACGATTTCGATTGACTATTATTGTTACTTTTTTTCCCCTAAAGGGGAATTTCGGAAAAAAAACCCTTTCACCTGCTAGATGAAGACGGAGCAAATTAGTTCTCTTATAGATTCCGCTGCATGAGTGCGCATGAAATGCGATGGGGCAAAACATGTGAAGATGCGAGTGTTATTTCCATACATACAGGGTGGTCCCAAATTCATGGTACAAACTTTAAGGGTAGATGCAGGACATTGTGTGTGTAACAATCATTTATTGTATGTGACTTTTTCGATTGGGGTGAACCTCACCCTCCATTCATTCTAAGTTTTATGGCTCCGAACAGGTGTGAGTGACAAGTGCACGTGGAGTGACAAATGCTCGTGGCCATGGGGGCATTGTTTATTGTCTGACCTCGGGAAACGCCGAAACCCGGTCTAGGGATTATAATGGTCAAAAAAGGGTGGGGCCTCATTGACAAAGGCGAACCTGTTTAAAGATTCCTGCGCCCGGGCGGTGTCGAAAATGGGGGATAGAACCCGGGGGTGTGATAGATAAGGGTGTTCAGAAGTTTGATAAAATTGTGGCGCCCTTTTTTTTCCAGACGGACCAGGGAAAGTGTTTGTGTTTCCCCCCCCAAATAGTACAGAATGTAGCCCGGGGGGAGGGCAGACTTTTTTTGGGCCCGCCAATGAGAAGAGACGAGGGGCATGGTAACGCCCCCGGGTTTAAAAAGGGTTTTTTTGGTGAGAGAGGGACCCGGAGGGGGAAAAATTTAGGAGAGCCCGGATGGAGAAAACTGGGGGAGCCCTGGAAAAAGGGGTTTGGGGAGTGCTTTCGAAAAGGTTTAACCCCGGGGAAGACGGACTACCGGCTTGGCATATAACTGTGACTTTATAACTATAGTAACCATTGTGTAGTATAGTACAGTGTGACTATAGTAACCTATGAAGCAAATAAATACTGCTTTAATTTTAAAACTAAGCTGTGACAATTTTTCTTTGTTTGTTATCTACTCACGACGTTACAATAGGAATGTATATGGGCACAAGTGACGCGGTGAGGCGCAATCTGGGGAAGTAAAAGTAAAGAGAAATTGAGTTATCGGTTGGCTTCGTTGCCGAAAGAGTGTGGAAGATGTCTAGCCACCGTTCAACATGATGCATCTCAGGAGGTGAAAGCACAATTCGCACTTGTGCTGATGTCTACGATGGGAGACTTTAAGTAGTCGAGAAAGCAGACATGCATTACATGTACGGTAGTGCAAATGGTAACGACAGAGCTGCTCTACAAATGTATCACGTGTAGTTTCCTGATCGACGAATAACAAGGGAAAGATAGTAAGTGCAACAGAGAATTTCAAATTTGGTGAATCTAGAAATATGGCATTATTATTAAAGGCGACAAAGTGGTGTGTGTTTTATGTTCTGGAATAGTGTGGTATGCAGAACATCGTCTGTAAAACGGCATTTTGAAACAAATCGCAAATCCCCTTGTCAAAAAAGTGAACCACAACAAATATAATTAATTGCTTAAAAACCGATTGGCCAATTCACACATGCATTCTGCTAAAAGTAATATCTTACAATCCTATTATAAGTTATTTGTCATCCACCACAATCTGCAACAATAGAACTCACACTGATGTTACTTTAATTTGAATTACACGTATAATTAAATCATTTACAACTATGCAGCGCAAAAGGTATTTTTTCGTAGTAAATAGAGTTGTATGTGTTCTTAGAATTTAGTTTTATTATTTTTCCAGTAATCGCAGGTCAAAATTATTTGATGGCACGTCTATACCTCATTAAACACCTATTTAGAAAAAATGGCACGTTGATCCATAAGGGTTCACCACCCCTACTCTAGAATCATATCCCCCAAAAACGATGTGGGTTGGGGGTGTACGTTACGCCACTGTATGCACGAGAGATCACTAAAAGTAAAGTCACTGCGCCCGACCTAATAATAAGGGCTGTAGTGGCGAAATTTGGAAGACATGCATTACAAATCGAAAACGAAAAGAGATAGAGCAAGATTTCCTGTTCAAAAGTCTTAGAGCATTAATTAGTTAGCACGAAATGACATTTAATTCTCAAGGATAGGATAAATTGTCACCTGAATAACCAAAAATGTTCGAAATCAATACTCTCCATTTTGTGCAAATTTTATAAAGGAATAGAGAGCCACAGTGTGAAGAAAAACGCACACGTACATAAAATGCGTATTTACGTTAATGCCATTTGATGACATAACGCACACGAAAAAAGGCAAACTGTCACACAGTGATAATAAGTTAACGTCGAGCATGTTTGGAGTATGTGTTTTTAACACAATACAACGGTAACGTTTACATTTGATAAACATGTCTTTATAAGTATTTATTTTATAAATTTCTATAAATAATATATAATGTAATCTGAATAGGCTGTGTTTAATTTAAATTATGTCACTCAGTTATCTTTTTTACCTTTTTTGGAATTTATTTTTCTATGTAGATAACAGATAGCTCTTCAAGTAGATTAAACTACTAGGAATATCAAGAAGTGGTTATACTTACACGTAAAAGAAAGTTAGTAACTCAAAATGTGGGTTTTTGGACACGTTTCAAAAATTTATAAAAAAGTTAGTCACTTAGAAGCATACTGCTTTTTTTAGGTGACCACTTCTTATATTTTAACCCAATCGAGTGTGTGTTACTGCTATTCCATCGAGGAGCGGTATTTAAAGTCTTTAATAGATTTGACCCTGAAATACTTTTGGTCTTAAGCCAAAAAATAAACAAGCAAACATAAAACTGAAAACTGTGATTCTTGTGATTATCTTCAAGCAAGCGATAATGCAACTAGCTGTAGCTCCCGACTTAAGCGGCTGCGATAACATAGAAACCTCAATTAGAGACGAACGCGAAAATGATAATGTGACCAATAAAATACTGCTATACATCACCAATTACTAGTTTCCCTTAAGTTGAAACCTTTTAATTTCAGTAAAAAAATTTCGTTTGACCAACATTCAATTTCGGGAAATCATTGTATGTTTCGAGTACATTAACTAATATGTCATCTACTGGACTTTTAAGCTTTTTACATAACGAAGAGGAATCAGAATGTGGAAAAGTAATTAAAAACAGTGATAACTCAGTATTTGACAACCTACTATGGCTTTTTACTTGTCACTTGAACTCGAGGAGGTTGCTATATATATATATATATATATATATAAACTACACGGTTGTTTTAGATTTGAATATAAAATCAAAATATATAATTTGGAAATATGAAATATGTTCTTTGAAATTATTTTTAATATATCTATTAACGTTGTAAATTATTCTCTTTTCCAAACTATTATCGTCTGTTTCGATTGAATAATTAATATAACTCTAATTGTTCTTGCTGTTTATTTTGTTTGGTGATATTTAATCGTTTGATATTATAAGTTTCGTTGCAAAAGATGGCATTCTTTTTGTCTTGAATCCTGATGTGAGAATTATTCAGTTGACTTTTAGAACTCTAAATATGTGTCTTCGACACGTGATAAAAAAAGCTGTTGCTTTTACTAATTGATTTCATTAGATTTTTTCCAATGTTTTTACGTGTGAATGTGTTCTTGTTTGTTACGTTCTAATTTTAATGAAAAAAAGTTTATGCTACTTTGAATTGATTATTTGGACCATATTTCGAACATTGAACCACCAAAACAAAAATGACAAATTGGCCAAGAATGCCATTCGTATACATTTAGAAGCAATTTATTTTATTCATCAACGTATACGTTTGTGTATAGCTTGGTTTTGGTTTTTGAAATCATTATCATATTTTTATATGTAATAAGCGAAAGAAGAATTCATTTCTAAATATTTATATCGTTATTATTACTAATCCCCTTAATCAAGTAATAGCTTAAAACAAGTTAAATAAGGTGATATTCCAAAGACGGGAAGTGACTAAATCTCAATCTTTTGTCAGATGAACTTGAGAAACATCGACGCAATCAATTATGTTTATTTATTTTATATATTATTAAAAGAACTGTTAGAGCAATCTTTAATATTATCCAACAATTTTAATATAATTATAATTCCATCAATTGAATTCCATAATAAAGTATACAAATAAGAATATTCCAATATGTGAGTATTCAAAAATTAAAGAAATTAGATTATACCCCACGAAATTTTAAAGAACATTTCGCATATCAGAACGGCACTTTTAAATTAAAAATACATTTCAATATTAATAAGAATAGCATAATTTAATTCCATTTAGAAATATTAAGAATTATTTATTGTATCGGGGTTCATATTAAACTTGTGTTGGCGAACAACAAAGAACTACGCGTACCAAACTCCATTTAAAGTGTATTAAAAATTGCAAGCTACCCATTCCCTTTGTACATCCATGCATAATAAATTTTTTAATCTTGTTATCAGCTTTCTGCTTTAACCGTCTGTAGCATAGGTTGACAACTTTATAGCTGTCGTGTGCCAAACTAATCAACCAATATAATTCAGGATGCCACACAGTGGGAGATATTTAAAACAAATCAATTCCTGAAGCAATGCATACAGAGTTAGAGAATAAAGGTTAAAAATGCAGAGATATTTACAGTTTTTTTTATAATGTGAATCATGCATCACTCAAAGATATTTACTAACATAACAAGTAATATAAAAAAAAAGATTTTTAAGTCTCAATTCCTTCTTAGATCAACAAAGAAAATTTTTATTTTAGCTACTTTTTATTTAATTGTTACAATAAATATAAATATATATATGTATATACATAGGACAGAATCACAACATTAACTGGTAATTCATTTTTATTCATTATCATTAAAGTATCGTATTGTTATCCAGGACAATCTTTTTTATAAATTTCAGTTCAACTGAATACTTTAACGTGAGAAAAAACCTTTTCAAGTTTTGACACAAGTCGCCGGAAGGGTCGCTAAGTCGCCAAAAATGATGCCAACGTGGTTGTATTTGTAATTCTTCAAATAATTAGTTTTAATCAATTAATTTTTATTAATTATTATTATATTATTGTATTGTCATCCAAAATAATCCTGTATATAAAATTTCAGCTCAGTTGAGCGCTTTAAAATGTATTTTATTAACGATTGAAAATTCCACCAAGATAAATAAATAAATATATAAATATATAGAGATTGTGAGCTAATAGTAGGAATTGAAAAAATAGCATAAAACATAAGTATTCTTCAACATAAATACTAGTAAAAAAATTACAATTGTACACATATTTTCTATCTTTAAAACATATTTATAAATTAATGTAAAAAATAAACAACAAAAAATAAATATTCTTTAAATATAGTTAAAAGAAAAATTACAATTTTAATATGAGCTTTGTCTCTGCACTATTGTACTTAATTTTGTAACAACAAGGGTATAAGTTGTTGCTTCAAATTCGATACATGATTTTGAATGTTCAGCTTTTAAACGGCTGCTTTGCAGACTCAAAACATTTTTCAAAATATTTGAAAAGATTTTTTCATATATATATATATATATATATATATATATATGTAAAATCAAAAACGGGAAAGATAGTGCATGCAGTTTTCTCTCTTGAAACAGCTAAATCTCTCCAGAAATGACATCCGAGAATTTAAAATAGCTGTCGACATATCTTACAGATTTTTTTTTTAGTAATTTCGTAAATTTTGCTTTCCATAATTCTGAAGATGTTAGTTTAATACGTTCCATTTCAAAATAATAGATTTCCATCTACTTTAGGTATCCGACTACTTGCGACAACTTTTTTTGAAAAATGAAGATATGGGGATTTTTTTGTGATTTTTAGATTTATTTAGTATATTTAAAGCAAAAAATCGTAAAATTGAAAACAGAAAAGAAATGTATTATTATTAAAACGGGAAAAACTGGTAAAAATGTACAAAAATTACATAAACGGGGCCCGCTCTGTACAAAAGTTTTTCGAACAAATTCTCAATTTTTCAATTTTAATGTGTTACTTTGTTATTCATGTTTGAAATGACCTTCAGGATAACAGATATTTTAATTTTTACAAAAACTAGAGACCTCTATCTTACTGACTATATGAAATTGCTTAAAAACAGTGATTATATTCACATAAAGGACTGTAAATTTTGAAATAATACAGTGATTGATAAATCTGAAGAACAAAATACTTCTACTGTTATACAAAACATTTACAAAAAGTTTCATTAAATTATTTTCAAAACTTTTTGAGCAATCGCTGTCCGCGTTTGAGTTTTTCGAAAAAAACACATTTCGAGTAAAACGCATTTTAAAGTTTGACATCTTGTGTAAAGTTATGGCATCTTCTTTAGTTAAAACACTTGTAGTTTTTGTTCTAGTGAATGGAAAACAAAAATCTTGGTATTTTTATTAAGCTAATAAGATGGTCTATAAAATAAAATCATAAAACAAATTTGTCAATTTTTGAAAAAAATCATGATTTTAGGGTAGTCGGATACCTTACAAACTGATAAATCTGTAGAATGCCACTGAGTACTGTACCGCGTGCCATACGCCTGATGCAGATTGTAGGAAAAATATCATTCAATCGCCGTCGAATTAATTTTATAATGCAATCATGCACTGTACCCCGAGGTCTACACTTTGAGCTAATGAAGTGGTACCAAAGAAAACAACTAGACGACGCTAGTTGTATCAAATTAGAATTGGTTATTCCACTATCGATATATATATATATATATATCAACTGTGATTTAAAAATATAATAAAACTTTGTTCAGAATTGCTTTAGAAACTTTTACCCTTAGTAACATGTGCGGCCGTACTCTAGATTTTGATACCTTAACTCAGTGTAGCCTCCCTATTGCCCTTAGTATGACTCCTCAATATTCCCTTTTTATAGTTTTCTTCATTAATAAAGAATAATTTAAAACCCAGAAATACGTGTATTTTATTCATTTATATTTTGTTATTTCAATTCCAAAGAATGAAATATATATAAATCCGAGTTTATAAACGGGACAGAGGGTTAATTTCTTTTACATACCATAAATTGAAGATTTATATTCTCTAGGTTGTTTTATTAATTTTGATGATCACCATATGCGTTTTAAATACCGTCAGTGGCGATATAAGGCTCGATCCGACCCAAAAATCCTTGATTTTTTTTCGATTGATTATAATCCTATATATACAGTAAGCAAAATTTAAGTATTTGTTATTAATAATTAATTTTATTAATTAATGCTAATTATTTATTCAATAATTAGTTTTTTACTGTTTTTTGTTCCCGAAAGATGATAACATTAGAAGAATATGGTTGGCGGCATGATGGACTTTCGACCCTGGACCCCCCCTTCCTTCCCCCCTTTGAAAAATTCCTGTGTGCGCTACTGAGTACCATCCTAGTTGAATCCCCTGATTTGGCGACAAAAATTTGACGCCAATTTTATATGGGATTTTAGCTCCAAGGCATTTCTTGCACGCAAGTTCCGTGCTTAGGATTTCGCACAAGTTGGGCCATTTTGCAAAATGCTGGTTTTCCTTTGTTGCCAAAAGAGAATCAGGAGGTTTAACAAGGACTTAACTGAGTTTAAATTAAAATAAATGCGTGCACAAATATAAAATTTCTCATCAATAGTTCAATGGTTCCAGCTTATCAATTATCATGGGTATAAATTCAAAATCCTTCATCACTCAGGCAATTTGTGAACTAGTTTAGTGGAAAATCATGTGACTGTGAGAGGGATGAGATCAGTATCATACTCGCAACCGTACTAATCGTTCTATCTTTCAGGTTGATGAACTTTTTTTCATTCCTTCGGTATACTGAATTTGAGGCCTGGAAGGTTGACCCTTGCTGACCAATATAAACTAAAGAAAAAAAAGCATTGATAAGATAAATCGACTAGACGATATCGCTATTCCCTTTGAAAGAACAGAATAAAATATAAAGAAAACGGATTACTACGCATTAGGTTTCTGGAAAGATGGGATAGGGTGTTTCCAAATGTTCGAGATGTTTCGCAATGCACAGTAGAGAAATATTAGATAAAACATGATAAATTTTATTGAAGAGAACTGTTTTAGCTACATTTTTAGTAACAGAATGAGTTTAGCGTTTTTAAAAAATTAAGGGGACACAGCACGATTCAATTGGTCAAAAACTCAAATATTTTTGGTTTCGCCTATAAATTATTCTTTACATAATTTTCTATTTTATCTCAGAAAATAAGAAAGCTCTAAATGTATAAGTTAAAAAATTCGAGTTATATCATACATTTTATGTTCGTTTTTATTTACATCCTAATGGCAAATAAAAAGTTTAAACTAGTTCATCTTCAAAAGAAAAAATTACTTTTCAATCTTCTTTTAAAATGCTAAGTCGTTTTTTAATTATTGTGCCAAATACTTTGATACTTTTTTACCTGTTGCTATATTAATACATGTAACAAAATTGGTGTGCATTTTGTAATCAAATCAATACTTATTTTTTCAAAAATAGTTGTAATCAATAAATAGTAATTAAAATAGTTATACATCAGATTAAGTGTTAAGATTTCAGATTGTTCCCAGAGTTAAGCTATAAAGTTGTACATTTTCATAAAGATAGAAAAAAAGTAGCTATATTTTTAAAATCATGTTTTCTTCATAAAAAAAATGCATTTTACTAATATCAATCATGTTAACAGAAGGCCCGTACTAACTTTTGTTTTGCATAGTTCAAAATACTTGTAAATAAAATTTCATGAGTGTATGCTGATTATTGAAGGAGAAGTAGTATTTTAAAATTCCTTCATACATTTTAAAATTTTCCTTTCAAAACTCAATGGTAAACTTTTTGTAGCATTTGGAGCACAAAAACTGTTTTTCGTAATCCATGCGCACATACGTTACAAGCTAAAAAATTGTAAAATCCTTAAGTCAAAGATTTTTTTTATAAATCGTACCAAGTCCTCTTAATAATTGCAGAAGAATTAATACTTGTAATATAAATATTTTTTTAAAAAATTCTTTGACGGGGAATGTTTTTTGTATCGAAATATTTAATTGATAAAAGAACATATAAACTAAATTAATTAATAGACGTTTAATGAATGTATTTGAAAGGGTATAATTAGAATTAAGATAATTATAATTTCTTTAGATGTGCCGTCAGTAGCCGATTGTTTTGTTAAATATCTATTTATGTACTATTTTTTGTTTCGAAGGACACGATTAAAGCAATTAAAAGTTAATGAAGTCGTATTTATCTTCTTTATGCCTATTTTTGTTCCTTTAATTGAAAAAAACGATATTAAATCTCGAAATAACGGTTTCTTTCTAAATTAATGACTTATCTTTTGTTAATAATTTCTTTTATTTTACATATTAATCCCATTCAATGCAATCATCAGATTTTTAGAACATCTTTAGAACATCTATGAAATATTTTAAACAATAGTACAAAAAAAAAAAAAGCTAAGGGAGTTACATTTTTTAAAAAATTTGCTCATGATATAAACTTTTCTTTTATAAGTTAGGGATAATTAACGCATTTTTTATACCGAGAAAAATATTTTCAGAGAAATTGCGATGCGTTTAATGAAAGAGATCTTAAAGGGTCTTTTGATCAGATACGACTGGAAATTATGAATGAAAATCTAAAAATAGAAAATAGTCTCACAAATAGTCCTACGCCGGTTTTTGTTATTGCTCATTAAGAATTTACTAACCTCTTTATTTTTCAATCAGATTTAAGTAAGTGCGCAGTCGTAAAAAAGCAGTTTTTCTTGTGACTGATTTATGTTCCGTTCTTTGAAAATTTAAAAGACCGAAAATCATTAAATGTAATATTTTTTGAGAATGCACTTATACCATTTAATTAATTTTGTTTGAGCTTTGTTGAGACTAATTGAAACTAAAAACGAACATTTACAAATTTGTTTCCCAAATTATTTTTAGATACCGAATATTCCGTGTAAGATATAACGCGCTTCTGTATTTTCAAACCTGCATTTTTTCAGTTTTAAATACATTCGCGGCATAACGCGTACCGATTTTTACGATGAAACCTGAAATTTACACGAGTGCAATTCTCTTATCTTTTGAAGTCTAGAGATAGTTTGAGTAGATAATTAAAGCATGGAATGAAATTAAACCCGACATAATTAAAAAACTATTTAAAAAATATAATTTATCTTATAATGTAGATCAGAGGTACTCAACCTTTTATCTCGCCGGGCCGCATACACATGACAGGTATTTCACGCGGGCCGCAACATGAAGACAGTGGAAAAAACGCACTATAAGACCAAAACAACATTGCATACAAAATTGATCAAAACATTTAAACTCATTTTTGGCTTTTATTTTAATACTACATTATAACCTTTCTATTAAACACACACAAAAAATATTTACTTTCATGAATTTTTTACTGAGTTTTGGGGTAAGAGTTTCGATTTTCTCTCATCTATCACCAAACCTCTTGCTTTCATTCTATTATTAAACAATTAATATATATATATAAAAATTAAGTCAATTCCTATTTTGACTGGATGAACAGAAAGTATTTTATTTATAGGGAGAGAGTGAACTCTAATAGTAGAAATTGAAAAAAAGAGCATGGTTTGTCTGCATTCTTGTAACAATGCACACCCGTTTTGGCTAGTTTGGCTGAAAAATCCGTTTTCGACGCCAACTTTGGTCATTGTTTTAACAGTTACATTGTTATAATAGTGGAGACGAATCTAAATTGCCATCGAAAACCGGTAATTAAATTAAATTAAATTTAATTAATGAATTAATATTTGAAAAAACTGTATTAAAATCAAGTGTCATCCTCTACAAGTTTAAAAAAATTATTTGAACTTGATTGGATGAATAGAAAGCCTTTTATTAACGATTGAAATTTTGAACAAGATAAATATATATAGAGAGAGAGAGTGAGCTAATAGTAGGAATTGAAAAAGGCAAATTGATAGCAAAATTGATATATTTGATTGCTTGATTGGTATATTTTCCCGCTAAATTTTGAGTAAATTGTCTTGTTATAACTGAATTTCTTAGTGAAATGAGACAAGACTGGACCACTCAGAAAAGGCCGGCGGGCCGCAGGTTGAGTATAACTGATCTAGTCGGAAATTAAATGATTATTACTTATGTGGATAAGAGTAACAGCGGTGGTGAAAATAGTACGAAATAGAATTAATTAATTAATAGAAACGGAACGATATAACGGAAGATGTATATGAAGATTTTTTCATGTTATTCAATAATTAAAGCTCATAAAAAGTTTGTCATTCCTATTAAATAAACAGTATGTAGAAATCTTATTTTTTAAGAAGCTCATCTTTTCTTTATGTTTAAAGCTGTCGTTTTTGTATGTGACGTATAACGTGTTTCCGTAAATTTAATCTTACTTTTTGTGCCAAATTTCTCATAAAATGCCAAAGATTATACAATACCTCATTCTTTTTAATGATTTTTAATTTTAAATTTTTAATTCGTTTTTTTACTCTATTAAATATGATTTCAGTGCATGATATGAGAATCATTTTTTTTCCCCTTCACTTTACTTATTTTTTACTGTAAGAAATGAATTGAAAATTCCAATTTTAGTTATCTGTGTGATATTTCCGTTATCTTTTACGATTCTGTGCTGAAGAAATTCTTAAAAATTAAAAAAAACAGTATTTCATTCGGGCGTTGGAAATTGAAATAGTTCTCATTTTGATAATCCATTTTTGAAGAGAATATTTTTCTTTCTCATTACATTTATATTTAGACATGCGGATGCATAAAATTTTTTGGGGAATATTCATTTCTTGCTCTTCATTAATATTTGCATCAAAAACGAAATCAAATTTATCAGACTGAAAAATATATATTGCCAAAAATCCAATGCATTTAATTTTCTTACGTGTGTTCCATATTCAGATTGTTGTGGATGTATTCTAGGATTGGTGTGGATGCATTCTAGGATTGGTGTGGATGCATTCTAGGATTGGTGTGGATGCATTCTAGATTGGTGTGGATGTATTCTAGGATTGGTGTGGATGTATTCTAGGATTGGTGTGGATGCATTCTAAGGATTGGTGTGGATGTATTCTAAGATTGATGTGGATGTATTCTGGGATTGGTGTGGATGTATTCTAGGATTGGTGTGGATGTATTCTAGGATTGGTGTGGATGTATTCTAAGATTGATGTGGATGTATTCTACGATTGGTGTGGATGTATTCTACGATTGGTGCGGATGTATTCTACGGTTAGTGTGGATGCATTCTAAGATTGGTGTGGATGTATTCTAGATTGGTGTGGATGTATTCGAGATGCAGTGGCGTAATGGAAAATATTACGTCCCCCCTGCAGAGTCAGGTTTTGGACTACAAGTCGGATCTTACAAAGGTTTGCAAAACCGCAACCTTTGGGTCCCCTAGAATCCTGCCCCTCCCTAGGGTCGCGAGGGTTGGGAGGGGTATACGTTACACCACTACCGAGATGGATACCACATAAGTTAAGTGAGAAGAATTTGAATGAAAGTGTCATCTTACGCACATCTGTGTTGCAAGGAGAAAAATCAAACCTCTTAGACCGGATGAAAAGCGGATTACCTATGAAAATATTGTAAGGAAAAGGGTATATTATGGACCTGGTAATCCTTCCTCCTCCCCATCTTCATCTAAAGTTGAGCCTAATCAAGAGAACCATCATCATCATATCCGGCAAGACAACCCCTCGTAAGCCAGTGTCTTCCCATGAAGTTTCCTCCACATTGATCTCTAATTCACCTTCGTTCTCCAATTTTTCTCATTTATAATCTTAAAGTCTGATTCTATTGAGTCTGTCCATGTCAGCCTTGGTCTTCCACGCTTTCTTCCAAATCCCAATGACTTTGAACTGCAGTATCGTTTTGAGAACATTATCATCTGGCATTCGAATTATAGGGGCCATCCAATTCATTCTATTTATATTTAGATCAAAAGAGTGTTGCGAATATAATGGGACATTCGAGGACCAATAATTTTGAGCTGATTGAAACCGAATGAAAAGCTAAGTTCGGTGAGATTCTGTCAGCAATTCTATAGTTTAAATATAACACTCCAAGAAAAGAAGCAGGAGATGTTCAATAGGACTTGCATCGTACTGCTTTCTGATGATACCAGGCCACATGCCACTTTGTCAGAAACTCGTAGAGATAAGCTGAGAAACCCTGTTGCATCCATTATAATCTCCGGACCTCGCATCTCCGATTATCCTTTGTTTCTATCTTCAAAATATTTTCCAAATGGCCGTACTTCAATGAAGTAATTAAAACCCCCCGTACAGCGATGCAATTTTTCGCTTCTAGGAAAAGTCTTTTTTTTAAAAAACATGAGTCACTTACCGGTTTAATTGGTCCTGCAAAAGCCCGGGAAAAAAAAAAAGGTTAAAAAAATAAAAAAAAGATGCCTAAAAAACATAAAATTTTTCAATAAAAGTTATATAAGGTTTTTTATATAAAAGATTATTATTTTTTTTCCTAAAAACGAACAGAACTTTCCAGTAGACTTAATATTCATGCGCATTAAGAAATATATGCAGCATTCAATTATATTTTTGCATCCTAATTTTATGTAGGGCAGATGAAATGCATATTATCACTTCCATGGAATTATATGCATAGCGCTTTCTGTTGCCCCTATTTTTAGCCATTTTTTTCCATGTCACGTAATCTTATTATAATGAATATAAATCTGCGAATTGCTCGATTTTCCAATAACAGATCGCTTTTTATCGCTCTGTAATTTCGCAACGAATTTTAAATGACGGTGTATTACGAACGATGTAAGCCAGCGCCTCCCAACCTTTTTATCGCCACGAACGGGCCAACTTTTGATAAGTTTATGGCGGCTCGCTGAGGGGTTATGTTGATTGTTTATATTTTAGGTTCTTCTTTTTTTAATTATTTTAATTTAATTATATTTAAACATGTAGGGTCCCCTTCATTGGGGATACCCTTTCTCCACTATTCACGCGACCTATGTTTGAGGGAAGGAAAGAAAACCACTAAATTCTGCCATACTAAAATCAGTTTATTATTGATCTTAGTATACACAATACAACAACAATACTAGTCTTAGAGGATGATGATCAAGAGTGAGTAGATTCAACACGTATTACTGATAAATAGCGCAACACTGAATCTATCTTTACAGATTAATTCCTATCCTAATAGTAACCGCTCTAACCTTAGTTTAATTGAATAAGCTTACCGCTTATTCCTTGCACGCACAGCTTCGGCCCGTTTAAATCTTCAAGCTAACTTTTAATCTGACTTGCTCTGGCTAAGGCAATGTTCCGCTTGTCTCGGATCCACTTGTAATTCAACTAGACTGGCACTACTAGACGAAGCACCGAATCAAGACTTTTCTTCTAGAACCTTATCTCACTTCACTTAGTTTACTTAGCGCTCAGAGCTTCACTTAGAGATCCCTTCTAGCATTACTTCTATACTTAGCCATCATCGCGAATGCAAACATTCCAATATATATATAATTCCTAATTTGCATACACACGTTCTCTTCTTGAGTTGGTTGGAAAGAAGTTGCCATTCTGGTCCCAAAGAAATACCATGAGGACAATTAGTGGAAGTCGCGATAAAGCCCCGTCACAAACATACCTTCACGATAAAATACAATTACACTAAAAAAAAATTAAAATATGAAGTGATTTAAGATGGAATATCAAGTAATTTTTAAGGAAAGTCACACAAACTCAAAAGATATACCATAGGAAAAAGAAGGAAATAATTTAATGTTCGTTTAGGTAGCCCGGTTCCATTTGATCCACGGACCGATACCGGTCCGGCCCGGGAGCTGGAGACCACTGATGAAAACCAGTGCAGAACATCCGATATATCTTTTTCTCGTTTTTGACTTCCGGTTGTTAGACAATACTTTCACAAGAAGTATGTAATGAAATATTCCATTTAAGCACTAGAAATAGGAATTTATTAAATTGTAATATCTAGACAAATGTCACGTGAGTAACAATGTAGAAATAGAATAGCGCATTTTTTTCCTTTATAATTACAGTGAAAGTTGTATTAATTAAAATGTTAACTCAAGCTTTAAAACAGTGATTCCCAAGTAGTCTATATGGACCCCAGGGTCTATGACTACCTGCAAGGGGTCCACGTTAGAGAAAAAAAAATTTGGGGTCCATGAAGTGTAAAAAGGGGGTCTATAAAGGTGGTCTTATTAAACCAAATCATGATTTTAATTTTAAAAGAATATTTAGTCAAGTGAAACCAGATTTTATCTATTTAAAAGATTTATTTACTAATTTTAATAAGGTTAATTTGCTACAAGGTGACAGCATAAATTTTATTAAAACAAGGGAAAATTTTTGGGTGTAAAAAAAATACCTGTTATTTATCACGAATTATGGAATATTGTGAGAAAATTTTAATTACCTTCCCAGTAAAAAGGGAGTTTCAGCGTAGTTGCCAATCTCCAAAACAAAAAAAGGAGGGTGGGGGGAAATAAGGTCTGGACACTACTATACGAGGAGATTTAGCGTTAAACCTGACAGAATTGATTCCAAATGTTGAAAAATTGTTATTGAAACCCCAAAACTTATTCCACCCTTTAAAAGCATTTGTTTGTTGCTTTGTTATTTTATGTATTAATTAAATTTTAATTTAATTAACCTGTATTTCTTGAGTTTTAAACATCATACTTCACTTCAGTTAGAAATTTAAATCGCTTAAAGTAAGTAGATCTATACTAGCTGTCAAAAAGACATTTAAATTCGCAAAATTGAAAAAACAGGGGTCTACCCCAAACCGAAAAACATGGCAAGGGGTCTCTGAGACAAAAAAGTTTGGGAACCTCTGCTTTAAAGTATTGTAAAAGATCCAAAGTTTCTTTACGCCTTCAAGCCTGTGACGTATAAATACCACTTCTAGACTGGGAAATAAATTCATTCAATTGACATATCTGTACGCATTTGTTATTTCAATTCCCTTTCAACTAGCATTGAAGTAAAATTGCACAATAGATTTTTACCAATTAATTCTATCCTCTAAGCCAGGGGTACTCAACCTTTTTTTTATGCTTGACCGCATGCATATGTCAGTTATTTCACGCGGCCGCATACGTATGTTAGTTATAGCACGCGGGCTGCAACATGAGGATAAATGGGGGAGAATACTGACCAAGATAACATTGGAATATGTGGAAAGGTGATCGAAATATTATAACTCCTGTGTTGCTTTTTTTAATTATTATTTTTTATTTTTGTCACTAACACTAAATTAGAAGCATTTAAGAAACACTCCTTCACAATTTCTACATCAATAAACCGTTTCATATCATTACTAATAATATAACAAACTTCATAGGATGTCTTTGTTACTGCTATGATATTACTACTGACAAAACACTTTGTTGCTGTTGCAAAGATTATTCAAGAAAGCCTATTTATCGCCTCTTGAAAGAGATCTTCGAGGAAAAGTGTCACTGAATGTGATTCCTGTTTATTGGTAATTTTTAAACACAGCACTTTCGTGACAAATCAAACAATTACTGATCTATGTTGGTTTTTCACTACAAAATAGTCAACCTCCCAATTATCTTGAAACGATATATTTTCTTCGAATGTTTTTCGCTTGCAAGATATGAAAGATAGTTAAGAATTAGTTCCACCCTTAAAATTGTCGATACTCCACTGCTGTCTGTTTTCACTAACCATAACCATTCCAAATAGAAAAGAATGTTAATTCGTATCAGTACGACACCAACAGGTAAAAGCAAAACTGATATACTTGATTTGAATAAATCAAGTATATCAATTGAGATTTTGTCAAGAAATCAATATATCAAAATTGATACACTGATTTCTTGACAAAAATTCCCCACCAAATATTTAATACGATGTTCTTAAATAAGTGAATTTCTTAGAGCAATGGGGCCATGACCAGGCTGCTTAAAAAGGTTCGGTGGTCCGCAGGTTGAGTATCGTTGCTCTAATCCAAGACGAGAACTATATCTGAAATTCTGCTACTTTCTTGAAAATTCCCACAAAGTATTACGTGTGGAAACTTTTAAAGCAATGCTTCTCAAGCTTTCAATATTTGCGACCCAATATTCAATCATAATTTTCATCGCGCCCCCCTCCATACAATAACAATGTATTGAATTCAATAGTACTATACTTTGACGCAAAAGTTACAATACGACTTAAACCTCTTAAGTGCCACTGGTATATATAAACGTCTCACTCAACGAAAGCGTTAATTGCCTTGGACGTATGTATACGTCTTTTGAAGTACGATCTTCTCTGTGTACTGCTATCCATAAAATTATTCAGAAAGCTTTGAATTCAATGAAAGGATGTTGACAGTGTTTGCGAAGGATTTACTTATTTCAGGGAAGGTTTTACTTATTTATTCCTTTTCATATCCCCCAAAACATCCAAAAAGCGTGCCTACATGGAAAACTGGCTTGGGGAAAAAATCCTAATTTTAATCGGGGTAAAAGGGGTTAATTATAAACCAAAAATTATCAAGATAAGTGTTAGTTTTGGCAAAAACTGGGGTTACTGGTATTTTTGGGGGTTTTTAAATTTGTATAGTAAAATTAATTATAAAATATATTGCGTAATACTGATACCTTTTTTAATTATTATATCAGTCTTTGGGATTTTTTTTTATTATGTCAGAATAATTTTGTTTTTACTTTCGTAAATTAAAATTTTTAAAAAAAACCTTTTTTTTAATCTTCAAAGTCGCGCCCCCTGGGCGCCCCCAAACCCTTTTTGAGAAAAAGCTGTTTTAAAAATTCTTTAAATTTTTTTTTGTACTATGAAACCCTTCCTTATAAGTGTCTTTTTTTTTTTTACTTAAATTAAAGTTTGATATTTCAGTTTATTGGCCTGAAGCAGATATTTAGTAAAACACTTATCTCTTTTTAACACGAAAGAAATGTTCTTCAGAAAATTGTGTACAAAAATAAGCTTCCTAAAGTAAAATTGAGGGTGCGTTCTATGTTATCTTAAAACAATATAAGATAAAATAAAAAACCGTATTTAGTTGAAGATGCTGATAACAGTAAAAACTCTGATGCATACAGTTGTTATCTGGGGTATAAAAATTTGATTATTTATTCAAAGCTAAACTGCAAAAAAATTTGTGGATAAAAACTTTCTCAGTTCTCAAGATCAGAAGTGTTCAAATGAAATTGATAGCAATATGTACGGCTGATAGCACGAACAGCTGATAAAATGTGTATTGCAAGATAATAAAATTAAACAATTTAATGTGCAATGCTTTATACAAATACCATATGAAATGTGTAGATAAGAGTTAGGAAATAAGGGAATACCTCGGTAATTACTACATTAAATCTGTGTGCAGTAGGGTGGATCAATTTTTTTTCCAGAGTTTAAAAACCTATGATATTCTATGGTGTATAGATGAGACTAAACTAAACTTAGTGGCGCAGCAGCCAATGGTGGGCCAAGGCTTACTCTTCTCATCACATTTTTAGTGACCGTAGGCGCAGAGGTACATGAGCAGATGTTCCGGTCGGGGGTCAGTCTGACACGAAACCCCTCGTGTTTAGTTTAAAAGTAAGCTTGGTCAGGGGCGTAACGGAGAACATTTGCCCCCCCCCTGCAAAGTCAGGTTTTGGGACCCCAAGCTGGATTTTACAAAGGGTAAGTTGTGAAGTTTCCCCCCCGGTGCCCCCTCCTTGATTATCAGCGTGAGTAGAGGTGTAGGGAAAAAAGAAGAACTAAGGGCATGATCTTAAAATGACTTTTTTTAAGATTTAACTTAAAAAACGATCAGATAATAATAATATATGGGAGAGAATCTACACGCGATGACTAAACACACAATATATGTAATACCGAAATAACGTAACCCGGACCACTATCAATAACTAACTCGCTAAATTCAATTCCAATACTGTCACAGATTCTAATATTAAATAGTCACTCCTACCTTAATTTCGATCGACCGATCTCAATCTTACTGGAAGATGCGTATTTACTGGAGTGCAATGGTATGTACCTTGACCCTATGGCTCTATGTCAGGAATAACTTCTGTTAACTGTCACTTAATCTTTCTAAAACATCTTCACTCTTGAATCATTGATTATCATAACATTCCTCAAATTGCCACCCCACTTACTCTAACTTCTGATATTTAAAAGCTTTCTAATTTGCATCTTTCCTCCACGCATCACTTCTTGAGTTTGGTTGGAAAAGAGTTGCCCTTTATTCTGGCCCCAAAGAACCCAAAGGACATGTTAATGAAAAGACGCGTGAGCCCGTTACAAAGTACTTGGGGGCAGTCAGGCTTTGGGCATCCCCCGCAATGCTGGGGTTGCGGGGTGTACGTTACGCCACTGAGCTTGGTGCTCATTTATCGACCCACTGAAGGGATGAAAGGTTGAGTCTACCTTGCCTAATATAGATGAAGGGGAAAATAAAATAAAAAATTAATTTTAATGTGTTGAGTACTGTCTCAAGGGAAATGAAGGTTAAGTATTTAAACTTTTTTTCTGTTAAAAAGTCAAATTATTTTTTGTAAATTAAAACAAGCATTTTAATACTTTTTAACATTTACTGCGATGAGAGGAAACCTACTAAATAGTCATAATAAGAGGAAAAAATATACCATTAAGTACATTTAAAACTTTCTTTAGTATTGATTTTTTTAAAAAAGCCTTTTATCGAAATGGCAGTGTACGATAAAGAAGATGGAAAAAGCTTGTTACGGACTGATTCGATGGTGCAGAGAGAGAGCTGGGATTTTGAAATGTGACAATGTACATTGCACTATTCAATACTCAGTACTCATTTATCATCGATTTTGGTTATTTATGTTGTAGAAATATAATTTTATTTTTGAGGCAAAATATCATCTAACCAAAATTAACTCTTTTTCCATTTTTTCGAAAATTTAACCTCTTTGTGGCAATATTAAATTTTAAAAGTATTAAAATTTTTTTTTTTCTCTTTAAAATCTTTTATTGGGTAAGTTTCGATTTATGAAATTCTTTTTTCCCCATATAACCGCTATCCATCCTCGTGTGTAGTCAGTGCCGGTTTATCCATTGGGCACTTGGGGTGGGCTCCCAGAGTCCCGGGGCCTGGATGGGCCCGGATAAGTTGGACTTAACCAGATTTTCTGGTTATAAATTTCGATCCGTTTGTGCCAAGGGGGCCTTCAGATTTTTTGCACCTAGGGCCCGAAATGAGCTTAAGCCGGCACTGTGTGTAGTGCTATTTAATAAAATTCTTAATAATTTAAAATTTTTGGTGATTTTTTTAAACCTTTTTAAAATGGATTAGAGGTGGGGATAAAAAAATGAGGACTTTTAAATTCAAAAGAGCTATTTTAAATTAAATTAATTTCAATATGAAAACTTTTTTTAAAAATTTTTATTTAGTAAATATATTTTTTTAGACATTAAATAAAATTTAAACCTTTCCCTCTAAATTTAAATTCAATCATTTAAATAATTTTAAATTTAAATTTTCCATTTAAATACCTTTTTGGGTGGTGGGTTGAAATATTCCCTTATAAGCTAAATCCTATTTTGGTAGGCCGTAAATTGCACTTTTTCCTCAAAATTTTCCAGGGGGCCCCGTAAAAAAATTTGGCCTTAAAGTTTTCTTTTAAATTTCTTTCTTTTTCCAAGGGGTTAAAATTTTTGCCCTTAAGGCCCGAAAGAGAACCCGGAGGTTATGTTAAAACTGGGCCCAAATATATATATACTCTCATTGAAACTATGTCGGGATCAAAACTTTAAGAGTTTTTTTCTCACCTTTTAAAAAGCTCAATCGAGCTGAAATTTTTTATACACGATTATTTCAGATGGCAATACTATAATTTAATTATAACTAATACAAATTAATTAATTAAAACTAATTATTTAAAGAATTAAATTTTACTCATAATTCCAATTTTCTACAGTGAAACGTTTGAATATTAAAACCAGCGAATTAAACTATCCCTCATAAAATTAAATTATTGTGGTTAGAGCATAGGACTCACACACAAGACTCGGAATCCTGGGTTCGATGCCCGATGCCCCCAAATACCCTCCGGTACACCGGAGTACTTTTTCGTTAAATCAGTGGGCCCAAGAATTTGTGGGCTTCGCAGAGAAACCAGTGAGGAGAGCTGGAGAAATTTCCCTCCCTCCCGTTTCCCTGCCTAAATTGTGGGGGTGGAATAGGTGGTGACGCCATCTATCGTGTGAATTTAACCTGTCTTAGGCCGGACTTTCATTCCTTCCCCTCAGGAAAGACACGACAACAACAACACTGAATAAATTCAATTTGACTCAACGTTCCCTTTTGCTCCTAAAATTTTAAGGTATAAAAAAATTATGATAGTAAAATGTAAAGTTTGAAAGAAAACCCATGTTTATATTTTAAAAAAAACCTCGTTTTTCACCAGTGTTATATTTTAAAAAATGGTGAAAACGTGATATTTTTAATGCATTGGTACCCAAGACTGCAATTTGTACTGTTCCACTCATGGTCATATGCATAATTTATAAACTTAGAAATCGAGTTAATCAAATAAATTTTTGAAAAAAGGAGAGCTTAAACCTTTTTTGAGCTGTGTGACTTCAAATTCGCATTTAAAAAAGCATGTAAAAAATACAAAGCATGTAAGAAATCTTTAAAATTTAAAATCGGTTTAAACTGAATCATGGACAAAGTTTGAACAGCATTTCTTTTATCAAATATCCCGCCAGTTTAAATCCTAAGAATTATGATATTCAGAAAATTATCAAAGAAAAGGTATTGAAGGAATTGTTATTAATAATGTTTTCTTCTTTTTCTTTATCTTTTTTTTCTTCCACGAGAGGTCTCTCCTGCATTTCGTCTAGACAGAAATTTGAATATCCCATTGGGAATCAGAATAGTGAGCTCTTTAAAATCTCCATGTGTTTATTCAACGTGCAAATAACGAAATGTGTCATACATCGATGTAAATATGTCCGTGACCATGAAAACCGCTGAAGGATTACACCGAACTCTCCTGTTCAAACACTGTGAGAAGTGTCTAGACTATTTTTATAGTTGTTGTTTTTTAGCCGTAAATTTAATTCAAGCATATGCACAGGTTTTTTTCTCCTAAATATACAAAAAAGATTTTTTAAAAATTTTTTTTATTACTAAAAATTTATTATCTATTAGTTGATATGTGTGTGAATCGGAGAAAATTAATATATCATCTGCAATTACTAATTTTTTTAGTTGAGTCGCACTAGAATTACACAATTAACTACTGACGAGGACCTTGTGGTTTTATATTTACTATTAAACGACATGGAGAACACACTTGAAGTCTAACTGGGGCAGAATTCTGGAATCCATGAGTATCAGGCATTATATATATGTGGTCTCGTTATGATGCTGCGTTGTTTCTAATGTCATCCGATCGACAGTATCAGATCAATGTCGACGAATTCATCGTGTAAAGGGGCTCAGGGGCGGCTCTAGGGCCGGACAAACCGGACCAATGCCCGGGGTGGCAAATTTTAAGGGCGGCATTTGGATCAAATTTGAAGAAATATTTTTTTTTTTTTTAAAAAAATTTTTATATATTTTCTGAAACATTATTGGGTGTGAATTTGGTATTTCATTAACCGTATCTTAATTAAATATTCTGTACTCTTATGTTTAATGACAGTTTTCTTTTATGTTGAAACTTGAAGGGTTCTAGGCGGAGTATATGTTAAATCATGACATTTTATATGTTTACACATCTTTCACTAGTAACTTTCTCCCCATCCCGGAGTGAGGTCACAACAGACATTCCTTTCACCTAAACGATGTCCGGTGTCAGCTATCTAAAAGGGGACAGGGGTAATAAAAAGTTTTGGAAGATAGAAAGCCATAGGAGATGTTTTGCTTGATTTTAGTCTTGAGTGTAGTTACTATAAGTTAAAACAAACGCTTGTGATTCTCACCATCAGTAGACTACTTTTCGAAGAAATTGGCATGCTGAAATGGACGATTCCTTTTCTTACATTTTACTCGTTTGAAATAACAAGTAACTATGTCCTTAATTTTCAAATTATTTTGAATTTTTAAGACTTTTTAAAATATATAAAAAATATATATATTCCACCTCCTTTTTTTTTACTGGAATTATTCAAGTTTAGGTGCTGTATTTATGTGAATTTATTTTTACAATTATAATTTTTTCTTTGGAGAAGGGCGGCATTTTCCATTTTTGTCCGGGGCGGCAAATCTAATAGAGCCGGCCCTGAGGGGCTATATACATAACGTCTGTCATTTGAGCCCAGTTTTGGCCACCATAGAGGTAACAGTGCGTTTCGGCACCGTTCCAACCCAGTTTTGAGGGAGAACACTCGAGGGAGGTATTTTGGGGGGTGTTCCATCTCTCTTCCCTTACCTCCAATATCGACTTTTGGTGCGACAAATACTTTGACTGCCCCCATACCACAGAGTCGTTATACAAATACCCATGCATTCTTCGGGATTTGAACCTAGGCCGTGCGGCACACAAATAGCGTCACTAACCACGATACTGTCTGGGCGGCTTTTAAAATGCCAAGTGGTCACCCACTAGAGGCGACTCTAGAGCCGAACCCTGCCCGGGGCTGCGAATTTAAAGGGTGGCATTTAGATCAAATTTGAAATGTATATATATATATATATATATATTGTTCCACAAAAAATTTGATATATTTTCTGAAATATTTTTGGATGTGAATTTGTTATTTCATTTAACGTATCTTATTTCTTTTTCATTTTGTACTCTGTATATTTAATGACAATTTTCTTTTATATTGAAACTTGCAAGTTCGAGGCGGGAGAGAAGAGTAGTATATATAGAGTAACAATTACAATGCAAAAAGTTTGAACTAAATGCGAAACACATTTTCAGACAGAAAAAATGCCTCAATTTCTATGGAAATTTGCAATATTATAACTCATTTCTTTGTTAACAATATAGTGTTTTTTAAAAATGCCAAAATATTTCATTAATACTTTCATTTTTTTTTAATACGTGAAGGCATAGCCCATTTAACATTACGGTTTAGGAGAAAATACGCGGACCATTTTAAAACCAGAAAAATAGTGGCCGCGGTAGCCAATGGAAAGGTATCGGACCGTGGCTTGCCTTGTCACGAGTTCAGGCCCAGTACCACTAAAGACCACCGCGGGGGGCAGCGATGCCGTTAAATCTGTCGAGAGCTGAAACGTCCCCCGTTGGTGGGTGTGGTAGTTAGAGAGGGGGTGCCAGCTCAGGTGTCGTCCACGTCACTTGACCATGGTTCAATTACGTGGTCCGTCGCCAAAAGCCTTGTTGCTTAACATTGCGACGTTAATTTAATCAATCAATCAAAAAAGAAAATGAATCAACCGGTTAAAACGGAAGCATGATAAAAAAATTCCGCTCTCTAAGGGATAGTGAAGCCAGAATATCATATTAATGTTTCAATTCTTTTACATCTGAAAAAATGTTCCAAATTCTGGTCCTATTCTTTAACATTAACCGAAGAAAACCATAAGCTAAAGAAAAATAATTTCGATTTTAAGAGAGAGAGAGAGAGTTATATTAACGTCCCCATAAAGCAACACGAGGTCTATTGGCGACGGACCTAGTAATTTTGAACCTCGGTGAAGTTCAAAAGTCACCCCTTCTCAGGTGAGTCACCCCCTCTTCAAACTACCATTCCATGCCAACTGAGGACTGGGAGCTTGACAGATCAAACGTGCTTCAGCCCGCTCTACACAGCGGGTTTTAATAAACCAGCGACACACGCCACGAATTCGAGACCATAACTACTAAGCTACCACGGCCTTTATCTCGACCTCAAAAGCAATTCGATACATCGCTATGAATGATATATTCAAGATTACTTCAAAGATTTTTTTTCTACAATTTAAATTGGAAAATTGTGATTAAATTTAAACTAAATTAAAAAATTTCTTCAATTTTCAATTTACTCGAAAATTATTATTATATTTATCGCACATTGAAAAAAAATTCAGGCTTATGTATAGACGATACAATCAATTAGTGTCACATGTTAACTTGTTGTTTGTCCAGATGAATTGACGTAAAGAAATGAGCAAAAATATAAAATGTAATTTTATTACTCTCTATCTGAAGCATAAACCGATTTGGAAAATGAGCATGAATTGCTGTTGTATGAATCAGAAGTCATAGTTATTTAAAGGTTCTCTTCTATTGCGCATTATAGTATTCCGTGAAAAGTAAGTTGTCACTTTATCCTTGAATAAAACCACGCTTCTTCTAAAAAATGCGTAGTACATTCGTTTTATTGCAGAATTATATAACAAGTAATCGGTAGCTTGTTTTGCACTTTCATGAAGTATTCGAGTCTATAAAAGTTTGTCACAAGATTGTTGCTAATAAGGAAAAGAGCTGATGAAATTTTGGTACACGAACTGACTAATAATACACTCATATATTGATACTTAGTTCTTAAATATATAGTCGAACCTCCATATAAACGACCTCTATATTGGGTTCTTTATATAGGAACTTTTCCTGGAACCAAGAAAAAATTTAAAAATTTTTTCAAAAAAAAAACCTTCAAACCTGCATTTTCCCTTTAACGAAACTTTTTTTTGTGTTTCAATTTTTGCTTATTTTATTCAATTTTTTTGCTTTTCCCCCCCCCACATTTAAGTTATTCTTTTTTTTTTAGCACCCCAAAAAAGGTTAAAATCGAACTGTTTTATTAGGTCCCCAATTCAAAACAATAAATTGGGGGTTTTCATAAAAAATCAACGAAAACTCTCCCCCCTTATAAAACTTTTCGATTTTTTTTCACCTTCAATGGGGTTGCCCCTTTTCCTGTCCGTAACATTCCTTCATTTGTATTTTTCTACGGAACTTCTTTTTTAGCTCAACATTCAAAACGTGGTTGGGGAAAAAGAAAAATTTAATTTTTAAAATATAAAGACGTAAAAAAACCCCTTTGGTTTTTCCCTTTTCTTTTTTGATGGGTAAGATATGCAAAATAAATAGATATTAATTTACAAAAAGGTGTGAATATTTACTTTTTTTTAAATTTATAGTGTTTATGAATTAAATATTTGTTTTATGTGGTTTATATAAAAAAAATTGAAAGATAACCTCTATATAATGAATTTTCCATATAACGAACTTTTTATCGCGATTTCGACTTCGTTGTATAGAGATCCGACTGTATTTCATATTTAAGAAATTGAAAAACTGATAAAAAGAAAATTATTCAATAAAGATTCTTGTTGTAGTTTTGGGATTATTACAAGCAGTACATCTAATATTGGACAATCGAGTGAATCTCCGGGGCCTTGTACTAAGGAACTCCCGTGCCGCTAAGGGATAAAACTGCGTTAATTTGGTTTTTTTTTTTATACAGTGTGTCCCAGGGTTATTGGGATAAACCTTTAGGGGAGGTAGGGACATAAAAGGTTTTGATTTGCATGAACCCAGGTCGAAAATGTCTTCGTTTGAAAAGAGGGCGTTGTTCCAAGGCTTTGGGTTTAAAATTATTGAGTCTTTGGGTATGGAACAGTTTTACGAACATCTGGCATTTTCACCTTTTTTGGATTGGGAAGGAAATGTACGAACAGAAGAAAGATTGTACAGAAAAGGCACCCAGAGAGCACCCCCCCAGGTTTTTTTGCATCACAACTTGTGATGGTACTCTTTAAAAATGGTATAAGTGTAATGGTTTGTCTTCAAGTTGTAAAACGATAGACACTACTTCGAGATCCTCCTACTTCAGCTGGGAACCTTTCCTGGTTTAGGGGTATCAGTAGGGATTTTGGGTTGAAAAAGATATTTTGACCATTTCAATTTTGTAATACCGGTATTTACAAGTTTAAAAACCGTCTTTTCGGTATTTACTAGAATTAAGCATTTACTAGAAAAATACATACTGACTGAAAATAAAACAGAACATGTTAATATTATATTCTAAAACAAGTTAGAATTGTTTACTAGTAATGATGGAGCGATTTTTGAAACTGAAAAATTAAACCAAAAACAATGATCGACTTATTTTTCGGGAAAGATTTTTTAAAGCTCATAAAAGGATAATATTTATGATATTTAGTTCACTTAAATTTGAAAAAGTATAAAAATTGTTTAAGAATAGTATTATAATGAAAAAAATTTTTTAATACAGTATTTTGACAAAAAATGAATATGAAGCCTGTTTTCAAAACATTCTCCTTTTTTGGGGGAAAAACATTCTATTTTAATAATATTTTGCCCGAATGCTCGCCTCTATACAGAGGCTTAACTAGAATTTTTTAAATATATAACTTACAATGGGTTTATCCATTTTTCGGGAACCGAAGGGAGAACTTTAAAGAAAAAAAAAAAAGCCGATAAAAAAATTTTTTCTTGGTTTAACCGAAAAAAATGGAATTTTTCAAAACAATAGTTGAGCCTCTAAAAAAGGGCAGCTATATACAGGCAAAATATTATTATAATAAAAATTTTTCACAAAAAAAGAACATTTTGAAAAAGGTTTTCTAAGTTAATTTTTTGCCGAAATATTGTATTTTAAAAATTTTTTTTTTTCAAAATGTTCCTTTTAAAAAAATTTTATGCATGTTTTTTAAATTTAATGACACAAATATCATAAAAAATTTTCCATTTATACACTTTTTTTTAAAAACACGGTTCCGCGTAGTCAATACTTAAACCCGCAAATGGCCGGGGCCGGTGGAAAGGGATCGGGTCGTGGCTTGTTTCACGAGCGGCCCAGTCCCCAAAGACCCGCCGTGTAGGGGCGATGCACGTTAAATCTGTCAAAACTGAAACGTCCTCCCGTTGGTGTGGGTGAGTTAGGAAGGGGTCCAAATGTCGTCCACGCCTTTACCATGGTTCAAAAAACGTGGTCCGTTGCCGCCCCGTGTAGCTGAACAGTGCGACGTTAATATTCAATCAATCAATCAATTAAACCTGCAAATTGATTTTTATGATAGTGAATTCGGCTGAATATCCAGAACTGTATCAGCTCTACTTCCAATAAAACTGGCTGTTGAGGCATTACGTCGGAGAGATTCTAATCTATTAACATCTAATGCAACAATAAATTTCGTGTTGTTTCACTGAAAGAACAGCAGGCTTCACCATCTGAAGAATTATATATTACATCGAAAAATCGCACAGAAGAATGGCATACCGAAGTAGAAAATGTCTTACAGTATTTACCTAATTATACTGATTTTAAAAATGAAAATAAAAAAAGAAGAAAAGAGACTTAACTAATTCAAATAAGATCAAATTTATAGTAAATTTTCTTAAAAAATTTTTACCCACAAACCTATTCACATTCAGAAGAATTCGGTCCAGTTATCGAAGATGGCGACTCTAACAAAACTGGCAAATATAAAACACAGAAACGCTTGTGTTTTCTTTCTTTTCTAAATTTTCCACTACCGGTATTAAAACCGGTAGCCCGGTATTATGATCTAAAAAATTCCGAATACCGGTATTGAACTTTTGGTTCGATATTGCAATCCCTAACTGTGTGGTACACGGATTCCTTCGAACGGTATCCAATACATTTTGTTCTCCGCTGGGATTTCGAGTCATTCGTGGCCCACCCTCACTATGCCTATTATCTTTTAACTATCCATATTCACACAAATTGTGATGCAAATTAGTGCCATTGTGATGTAATTATCTGGCGGTTCTAGTGTATCTCTATGTGGGTACCTTTCTCGATACAATCTTTCTGCTGTTCGTGCATTTCCTTCTGCCAATTCGTAAATAAGGTGCATATCTGCCAGTTAGGTGTTCGTTAAACTGTTCCATACTCCTCTGCGGGCGATGACAGTTCAAATAACTTCCATAATGTATGTCAGTTTCCTAAAATGTTCTTGCGAACAACGCCACCTAGCGCCAAACGAAGACATTTCCGACCATGGGTTACTATGCAAATCTGAATCCTCCCCTACCAACCCTTAAAGTTTGTCAAAATAATCCTGGGACACTCTGTATATGTAATAATTAATTTAAATTTTCTTTCGAGGGATTTTATTTAATTCATAACGGCGCACTCCAAGAATTCGCGTTATAATTTATTTTTAGCTAACCCTGTGACGGGCTCACGCGTCTTTTCTTTAACATGTCCTCTGTTTCTTTGGTGGCCAAGATTAATGGCAACTCTTATCCAACCAAAACCCAAGAAGCGAAACGTGAAGATGAAATGCAAATGAGATAGCTTTTAAACAACAGAAGTTTCAGTAAGTGGTATGGCAATTTGGGAAATGTTATGTGAGAGATTGATACAAGCGTGAATTTTGACAGCCTGTAGAAGTTACCTTGAAGATTAAGCCATTAGGTCAAGGTGCATACTATTGCACGCGCGCCCAGACGCCTCGTCATAGTATTGAAAATACAATTGGATTAAGGTCGGATTGACTATTTGATATTAGGATTCGTAATAGTATTAGAAGTGAGATTAGGCGGGTTAAATATTGCTAGTGGTCTAAGTTACGCGATTCGGTATATCTATTATTGTGTGTTTGTTCATCGTAGATTCTCTCATAAATATCATTCTCTAATTTGTTAGAGGCTTAAGTTATATTTTTAATAAAGTCATATTAAGAATCTTAGAATGTCTCTTCATTTTGTAAATCCTACACCTCTAGCTCACGCGGATAACCAAAGAAACGGTCTCCCAAGGGGGGCGGTTTCACAACCCACTTGTCGGGTAATACAACTACAACTTTATCTTCTAAGAAACTACCACATTCGTGTTTTAAAAACAAGGTGATGCAATCTTGCATCCTTTGCGAATTCTAACCAATCACAAAAGACTCTACCGAAAATCGTATGATTCTAAAAAAAAA
>BMAV01024628.1:0-60490 GCA_019973955.1 Trichonephila inaurata madagascariensis | reverse complement strand
AACTGTAATAACATTCGTTGGGGCCCCTGTATCATTAATACAGTGGTAGCTCTACGTCCCTAACAAAAGCAAACCATAATAAATTAAAGTATTTTTTTAACAAATTACTAATGGAATCTGTTTAAGAAGGTTATAAGGTGCTAATTTGATAACAGGGGTAGTAGCGCCAAGTGGTTGTTTATGTTCGCCAACATGGGCGATAAAATTGCAAAATGGTTGGCTTGAAATTTCTTTCGTTCGGTGATGTGGTTGCCATGGAGATGACGTTTAATGTAGTTCATTCTCTTATTGGGTTTTTTTTTTGCACACGCTAATCCTGTTAATTTCAGACGATTTTAATTCTAAATACTTTATTTTTATAGGTTTCTTTTTATTGCGCGGTCAAAATTTGCATTTCAGACGTTTTTAATTCGAAATCTTCGAAAATGCTATCATTTTCAGTTACCTGCTGCTTTTCTTTGCTCTGTTTTTATTTTTCTCCAGAAAATGGACATTTACGCAGTAATTGGTGAGTACCAGGATTTTTTTCCCCGGACATATCATGACTGTTCTTTTAATTTCTTTGGTCCTAAAGGTGTACCCAATTCACACTTTTGGTCTACATTATTCTTAAAAAATGATGATTATCTTTTCTCATTCCTATCCAAAATTTCTTTGATTTTGAACGCGGTCCAATGCGAGAAATGTGGCCGCGGCATGAAGGTTGCTCCGGACACATCGAAAAAATTGGACGGTCGCATCTTTCGCTGCGGAAATTCGCGCTGCCGCAGTAAGAAATCTATCCGATTCAATTCTTTTTTTTTCAGGAAGCAAATTGCCTATTTTGACCATTCTTCTTTTAATTTATGAATTCTTTCGACGTTCCTCGTTCGCTCAAATTCATAAGGAGCTTGGTATTTATTCGCAGGCTGTTGCCGATTGGCGCAGCTATGCGTCTGATGTGTTAATAGAACATATTGTCGTTAACACAGAGAAGCTTGGGGGTAAAACGGTTGAAATTGACGAGAGTAAAATTGGGAAAAGAAAATATAATAAAGGTCATTTCGTGGAGGGACAGTGGGTTTTGGCGGGGTAGAGCGCGAGACGGAACGCTGCTTCCTGGTTGCAGTTCACGACAGGACGGCAGAAACACTTCTCGGCCTTATTGAATTATGGATCGAACCAGGAACAACTGTTATATCAGACTGTTGGAAATCTTACGAAAGGATGAGCGAAAGAGGCTATCAACACCTTACAGTTAACCATTCGCTCGAATTCGTTTGATTCTAAGACCGGCGCTCATACAAATACTATCGAGGTTACCTGGCACCACTTCAAAGCTTCCTTGCCTGAATATAATCGAAAAGGAAGATTTGAAGGATATATCGCCTGGTACATGTTCAGGAAAATTTGTTTCGCTCTGAAAGAGGACCCATTCATTAAATTTCTTGACCTTGTTCGCAATATTAATTGGGCTGAATGGAGAATCGTTTCGAGGGGGAGTCAAGGAATCGAATTCATAATCCTTTCGTAACATTTTCAGCCACTTGCATTGCACTTTTTTTTTTGAGTTTTTAAAACTTCCTTTTCATTATTACAACCCGTTCAAAAAATGCATTTTTCACACTTCAATCAATTACCTTTCGTATTTATTATAGTCCTCATATTTCTTGCCTTTTGCAAAAAAAAATCCTGGTACTCATATCTCATGCTTTCGTCCACATCCATAAAAGGTAAGTACACTATTTCACTACCTATTTTCATGATTTTCATCAACATTATTCTTTGGTTACATCTAAAATTGTCGGCAACCATGCAGTTCAAATTATTTTCCGTCCCGATGACTAAGCGGACGCCGCCATATTGGATTCCAGTCCAGCTACAGCAAACCCTGCTTGGCGCAATTACCCCCGTTATCAAATTATTTCCGGTTATAATCTTATAAAGCAATCAAAAACAAAATAAGGTGCAATATTTTGATGACTAAAATCAAAAAATCTTAGTTTTACCATTTGCATTTCAATAGTAACATCAAATGAAAGGTACTTACGTATTATTGCAACCTATTGGCGACATTGTATAAAACAAAGCACATGATTGCCAATTCCGCGCGTACAACATCTGCGAAAATGGAATGGCCAACTTTGCGAGTTATCATGAAAGTTGGCGATTGTTGCGATAATACGTAAGAATCAAATGAAATTTAAAAAAACATTCTTATTAAAAGCTCTGTCGATTTATTTCGTCAAATTAAAATGTTTCCAAGTGGGAAAAAAATATTGTTTCCAAACATTGAATGTTATATCGCGGCATTTGGCTACGCCTTTTTATTTCAGGGGTAAATGGTTAATGGAAACTATTTGGTAGAAAAATAAGTAGCGTACAGAAGTCACTTATGTAAATTTCATTTTCGCTTAATAAAGAGAAATAAATTTAGCTTAAAATTATAGAAAAAAAACACGATGTAGAATTTAAGCAAAATTGTAAATATCCCGCGATAATGCTATCCGATTGTTGCCATAACTACAAAACAAAATTTGAGTTGTTGAAAGAATAATTTTTAAAAAATGATTTATTCGAAAAATAATAACAATTATGTATCAAAGAACAAAAAAAAAGATAAATATGACAACCAATAAACATAACCACAGTAGAATTCTACAATATAATTCGGAAAAAATTAAGTGTAAAGTTTAAATTTTCGCAATCAGAGCGAATCATGACATCGTATGACGTCATAACACCAAAAAATCACTTAAAAATTAAATTTAAAAAAATTTAGAGGGAATTTCGAAATAAAAAGTACATAAGATCCTGACCGGTGTCAAATGCAACGTTGTGTCAAAATTTGAGATAAATCCATGCAGAACTTTTTTTGAGTTATGCGAGCATACACAAACCAACACAACATTTTTATATATATAGATAGCAATAGAATAGATAAGGAAAAATTTTAATTTCTCTAGTGTAACTTTTATTTTAACTAATCAGAACTTTGTGTGAGCGCAGGCATGAATGCTATTATATTTCATTCAATTCCTACTACTGACTCACACTCTATATATTTATTTATCTTGGTGGAATTTTCAATCATTTATAAAATACATTTTAAAGCATTCAATTGATCTGAAATTTTATATACATGATTATTTTGGATGACAATACAATAATTTAATTATAATTAATAAAAATTAATTGATTAAACCTAATTATTTAAAGAATTACAAATACAGCCACGTTGGAGACTTAGCGACCATTTTGGCTACTTGTGTCAAAACTTGAAAAGGTTTTTTTTTCTCACGTTTTAAAACATTCAGTTCAACTGAAATTTTATATACACGATTGTGTTTGGATGATAATACGCTACTTTAATGATAATTAATAAAAATTAATTACCACTTAATGTTGTGATTCTGTCATATGTATATACATATTTATATTAATTGTAACTATTTCATAAAAAGGAGCTAAAATCAAAATTTTCTTTAATCTAAGTAGGAATTGACTTAAAAAAAATTTTTTTTTATTACTTGTTTCAAATAAAGCTCACACACATTATTGATAAAAGCAGGAATGAAAGATGACCCAAACAAATTTGCACACTGATGCTCATTGGCAAATTTAATGTTTTATGTTTAAGATATAGCATGCACATTAATCCTCTGTAGTTTTTACTTTTTGCACAACAAGACATGGAAAAGGCCTGTATGTTGTTCATATATATATTTTTTCTATTTTCAAAACTGTTCATAAGCAGAATTGTTACATAAAATTAAACATTAAAGAATGAAATATAGAATTTTTTTTAGTATATTTATCTTATCTTGCTCATGCTAGGTTCTATCCAATCATCAATGTCTGTTCTTTATTTTAATGTGAATTTTTGAAGACTTATGTACACAATGATTTGAAAATTACACAAAGTTTTCTCCTTTTAAATGATTTTTTGCTTTAGGATACAGAGAAAACTTCTATAAAAACCATCACTAAAGTTTATTTTTCTTTCAACTCTCTTCACCCTAAGTACCTATCAAAATTCCGTACGTTAGCAATGTTCCAAAGCTAGTGATAAGCAGAGATCTATCCAGGACATAAATCTTCCATAAAGTTAGGTTACTTTCCTTCGGGTAAACTTTTGAATTTTGTTTCTCTCAGATCATGAGAGATTTTACATTTCAAATAATATTTTACAGTATTTTTGACCTTTATCTCCATTTCGTTCATCATGAATGTGGAAATCATTATCAGTAGCTGAAACGTCAGACAGCCACTTATAGTACAAACTTGGGAAACGAAATAATTATTAGTTACATATTTGGGAAACGCTATTTTGTATCCTGCCCAAAATAGTCCGCCCATGCTTACAATGACAGCTGCAAAAGTAGGGAACGATAGATCTTCGTCTATGCTTCTCATACTTTTTGTAATTTCTCCATAACTTTCAGGTAAATTTCTTCGTTCCTCGACTAGTAGTTGATGACGGCGAAAGCGACCCAGTAGATGGCCAAAAAGCAATCGGATGACTCTGCAGATAAGACTGTAATAGATGACAAAGACAGAAATCATGAATTTCGATACGAAAAGAACAACTCAGACAGTCACAAAATCGAAGAACAAAAGAAGGAAAATTGAGACGGAAATTTCATTTTTCTAAAGAATTTTTGCATAGTTTCCGACCTTTTATGAATAGCGGAACAGAACAATATACTCCAAATGACAAAACTTCAATAAGAATGAAATATGAGGTACATACCCATTTTTCCAGTACAATATAACACTGTGGATTCATAGTATTTAGTATTTTCCTAAGCTTATCTGTTATTCGCATTATACTGCTCGACGCTTTTTGAAGACTGGCACGTAAAACAGTACTACTAGTAAAGTGAGGAAGGCACTAGTAATATCTTTAGCTCCTATGGGAAAAATTATGATCCATAGTATTGCATTTACTGTCGCTAAGCGGAAGATGACAATAAGTATATATATCTGAGATAAACACTGAAAAACAAAATTAATTTCGTCTTTCTAATTTCCGTAATTTCTTTAGTTTGAGAAGAACGACCTGTCACTGCAATTCCGAATACCTGAAGAAGAATGAAAAACAAACGGAATTCTCTCACAAAGCAGTTTTCAGTCTGGTCGTACAGTTTTGGCAGCATTTTGCAACTCCTCTCAATCTTACGATTATTCGATGAATTACTCCATTTTACTATTCCTGAAACATATATTTAAAGATTTCTTTTCTTTTTTTTTATGCGTAAATGTGAAATTTTTTAAAAGCTTAATTCTTTTAGAAAAGAACTCAAATGAATGCGATTAAATTTCACTTGCTTTTGAGAAGATTTGCGAATTATTAAAACAATAAATTCCTTCTTTTCTTGCTAACCAATAATTTTGCTTTCATGTACGTAGAACCATATTAATTTTTTTGTTTGAAATCAACTTTATGTTGCTAATAATAGTAATCAGTGAATAAATGCGTAGAAACGTAACAATTAATTCATTTTAAAGCAATACCTTTTTTACTTTCTGGAACAGTTAACGGATAAATATGTAATTATTATTGCTATTTACTGGTAAATAAAATGAATTTCTGGGTTGTTAAGGAATTAATAATTCATTTTATTTTTCTCTCAAAATTTAATTCGTATAAATTTTTTTTTGTTCATTTCATCTTGTTTAGCAGAATGTATCTATGGTTACATACTATGTTGATTGAAGCAAATGTTAAGGCAATAAGTTATATATTTTAACATAAAAATTATTAATGACTTGTTATTGTTCACTTTTTTGCCATTTCTTTTTATTTTAGATCATTAAAGGTAACAAATAGGACTTATGACGAAACTAAAAAGTCTATATATAAAAACCGATTTAAAATAGTAAATATTCAAAGAGATTAGTATAAACATTGCGAGAAAAGGAACGGTTTCAATGAAAGGTACTAACTTCCACTTTAATTTCATTTAAAAAAGTACACTAACGATATAAAGAAATCGAAAATAAATTTATTTTGCACACACAATGGCTGCTTTACATAATATCTCCGGCGAAAATAAAAATATCAGTACTTTAAAATTGGAAAGATACTCATTAAGAATGCTCATTACAAACAAGATAATACTTCAGAAAGAAAAAAAAAATTGTAAAATATTTTTCACAAATGAAATGAAATTTTCATGGTGAATGTATTGAAATAGCAACAAAAAATTTAGAAAGTGCCGGAAGGGTGGTGTAGTTGGTTTAGGCGCTGGCCCTGTATGTCAAAGTTTGTAGGTTCGACCCCAAGTCGATGGATTTTTACGATGCAAAAAATCGCAGCGTTTATGTCATATCGTCGGCCTAATTACTAGACTGCGTAACTCCACCGGTGTTACTGATTTGATATAGGAGTGCAACGCGCCAAGCAGCGGTGAAGCAAAACATTCCCTTTTGTTTTGTCTACGCCATGCCTCAGTACGCGCTCCCCTTTCAATTTATTCCTTCGATCAGTGTATAATCACTATTTTTTTTTATTTCATAATAAAACTAGATTTCAAAGGGAGAGGTGGTGGCAAGATTTTAACATAAAATAAATACAACAGAAAGTAATATTAATGTATTACACTTCCAGATATAAATTATTTACACTATTTTAAGCGTTCATTACACAACATTTGTAACAATGTGTTACTTAAGCTGAGCAGAGATCAGTTTAGGAAGGTGTTTTCAAAAATCAACTCACAAGAGATTCACGGGGAGTTATAAATTTTAAAAAATCCTTTTTATCATCTATTAGATCTACAGACTTAAAATTTAATAATTTTTTTTTGTTCAGCTGAGATATGCAAAACGTTATGTTTGTTTGTTTGTTTAATTTGTAATTCACGATTGTAATATTATCGCCTATCTTGGCGAACATAAACAACAGCTTGGCGCCTAGCCCTACTGTAACAAATTAGCATCCCAGATGGAGTTACGCAGTCTGATAATTAGACCGACGATATGATTATTTGACATATTAAAGATTCCTAGAGTGTCTATTTGGCTTGGGTTCACTTGTAAAAAGCTAAATTTCTAGTACAATTTTGTATTGTAAGATCTCAGTTGCCTTCCTCTGAGGAGGAAAATGGGCTCTAAAATTACATTGTGCATCCTACCTATATGATGCCATTCTAAAAAATGACAAAGCAAAGGAAAATATGCAATTAGTCTTTTTAAATATACGTCATGCCGAACCCATCCAAACATAGAGATAGATGATTATTTTAAGTTGTAGAGATAGAGATGAGCTAAAATTATTCTATATGCATAAATCTTTTTGTCCGTTTTGCAATCAAATCTGAACGTTTAAAGCTAGAAGTTTATCTTATACCTGAGCTTTCATATAGTATGTCTAAATTTTTGCGAGTGAAAAAAAGTACCTAATCATATATTTATTGCAATAATGTTAAGTTTTTAATGCCATACAATTATCACAAATTTATAAATTTGCATCAAAATTAACAAAAATAAAAATCTAAAAAGTCCTTAATAAATATAGAGTGCATAGTAAGTAAATATTTTTAAAAGCGTTCTGCAATTTCTTTTGTCGAAAACAATATTTGAATGGCTTGGATGTTGATTATATATATATATTTTTCTGTTTCAAAGTCGTTCAATAATAATAATAATTCAATTGTAAATTAAACGTCAAGTCACAATTGAAATATAGGGATTCTTTCATCTAATTTTCAGGACATTAGGTTGAATATTGCTAATATGTGCATACATTTTTTTACCGCTGTGAGTTCTTCTTATACATAAAGAATGATTTAAAAATACCGCATTGTTTCAACTTCAAAATGATTTCTGCGATAAAATTCTAGTTGTAGAATTCCGACAAGAATTCGATTAAACATTTTCTTTCATGGTTTAATTTTTATTCAACTCTCTTCACCTAAAGTACCTATCAAAATTCCGTAAGTTAGCAATGTACCGAAGCTGGTAATGAGCATAGATCTATCCATAACATAAATCTTCCATAAAGTTAAGTTACTCTTCTTCGTACAAACTTCTTTTAACTTCGTTTCTCTGAGATCAGGAGGAAATCTGTACTTCATGCACAGTAGAGAACTTTTGACTTTTTCCGCCATTTCGTTCGTCGTGCATGCTGAGATCATTATTAGTAGTTGAAACATCAAGTAGCAGCTGCCAGAAGAAACGATGGAAACCATGTATTCAGGACTCATATAATTCCGAAATGCTAATCTGTATCCTCCCCAAAATAATCCAACCATATTGACAATAATTATTGCAAAAGTAGGGAACGAAAGCTCTTTATCTATGTTTCTCATGCTTTTTGCAATCTCTCCGTAGCTAATAAGTAAATTCCTACTTTCCTTGATTAAAATTTGACGACGAAAGCGATCGATTAGATAGCCAAACAGCAATCGGATGACTTTGCAGATAAGACTGTAGTAGATGGCAAAGGTAGAAAAGGATAATATTATTATGAAATTAAACAAAAATCAGACATTAACAAAACCACGGAACAAAAGGATGACAACTGTGGTGGAAATTTAATTTTTTGAAGAATTCTTTGCGAAGTTCATGACTCCTGAGGGAAGCAATACCGAACATTATGCTCCAAACGCCATATAAAATTTGAATAAAAAGAAACAAAATGCATAGATTCGTTTTTCCAACCTGAAGTTATACTGTGACCCCATAGCGTTAAGTAGTTTATTAAATTTGTCTATTATTCGTACAATAGCTTTTCGTTTCCTAATGATTAATGTGTAAGAAATTATTTTTAACAAAGTTAGGAAAGTATTAGTAATTTCCTTTGATCCTCTGGGTAAAATTGGGATCCATAATATTGCACTTATTGTCGCTAAGCAGAAGATGACATTGAAGACACATACGGGATAAGTATTAAAAGACCAAATGAATTCTTTTTCCTTAGCTATCAACGTTTGTTTATTTAGTGAAGAATGGCTGGACATTTCAATTCCGAACATCCGAAAAAGAATGAAAAACAGACGAAATTCCCTCAGAAAGCAGTATTGAGCGTTATCGTACATCCTTGCAGGCGTTTTGTCACTCATTTCAATCTTACGATTCGTTAATGAATTGTTCCATTTCACTTTCACCTCACTGCCTGTTTGGAGATTTCTTCCCGTTCTGCTTTTAATCGTAATTTTTCTTACAAATTGGAACATTTTAAAGGCGAACGTATTTACTTTAAATTGAATACTGTAACATTTCAGTCGCGTTTGAGAAAATGATACTAATTATACTAAAAGCCGTAAGTTCCTGCCTTCTGCCAACTAACCAATTTGTTTGTCATGAACGCAGAATCATATATCTTCTTTATATGATATCTTTCTGTTGGTAGTAATAGAAATCAGTGAATAGGTGCATAGAAAGGTAAAGTCATTGTAAAACGATTATTCCTTGCTAATAGCTTAATCAATAGCTTATTATTATTATTATTCAAATGTATTCCTACTGTAAATTAAAATTTCCCTCGTTTGTAAAAAATTAGTAAGCATTTTTTTTTGTCTCTTACAATATTTAATTCATTTCAATTCAAAATTTTTCTATTTCTTTCATAATTTTGCCTCAATATGTGTTTCTATGGATACAAAATGGGTCATTGATACAAATATTCTAAACAATACGTTATATATTTTAACATAAAATGACCATAATTGATTTATCATTGATTCACTTTGAAGTATAATTTCTTTTTATTAAATATCATTAAAGGTAACAGACATAATTTAAGATGAAACTAAAAAATAATTAGAAAACCGATTCAAAGCACAAAATATTCAAAGAGATTTATATGATGTATAACACTGGGGAAGCCCAGTGGCTGAGTGGTGACGTATCGCACTTCCACCACACAGTGTCAGTCACAGCACAGCCTCTCATCCTTTCAGTGGGTCCATAAAAAGTGCCAAGCTTGCTTGGGAGCTGAACACTAGGGTTTTCGCGTCAGACTGACCACCTGACCGGAACATCAGCTAGTGCACCTCAGTGCCAAGGGTATGAAAATGGAGAGGGCACAGTAGGCGGTCCTCTATGGGCTGTTGTGTCGGTGTTTAGTCTACAACATTGGGAGAAATTAAATCAGGGCACTTACTCATATTTGCAGTACGCTTAAAGAAAACTGTAATCAAACTACCGTTACCCACCCACTTTGCTGCATATTTCACGATGATGTATGAATATTTACTGTTTGAAAATTATTCGTATCTAAGTTCTAGTATTAAGCATTTGATTTATTGAAAAACATTCTTGTATAACCTGTACCTTTTGATTTAAAAAGAACAGGAATTGAATTTCTAAAATTGAAGCAGAAATATTTTTAAAGGTCCCGTAACCCCCTTACCTCAAATGAATTTCGACAAACCCATTTTTAGTGGATCTTTACTCAAAAAGCAAACATGCTTGACAAATTTCAAGTCTAAGTCTAATAGCTCAAAAACGGAATTTTTTTTATCAATAGACCCTGTAACCTACTTGAGGGTCGATTTACAAAAGATCTATTCTAGAGGATCGCAAATCGATAAAATACACATGCATACCAAATTTCATTACTGCAGGTCTATTCGTTCAAAACGTGGGAATATATATCTACAAACGCCTCTTAACCCATCTCAACCTTCTTGAGGGTCGATTTTTTCAAAACCTATTTTTAAAGATCACTATTCCAAGAAGGAACATGCCTTCCAAATTTTGATCTGTAAGTCAAATAGTTCCGGAAATGTTGCAACAACCTCATTGAGGTTGTTGGTGTTCGAGGGTTTTGAGTAAAGATTGACCTTTATTAGTTCAAATTCCAATTTATTATTTCATTAAGCTATATCATACAACTCAGGGTAGGAAATGAACAACGCTGCTCATTATTATAAGAGCAATCACACGGCTAAGGGATACTTAATATATGACTATAATCTATCTCACTTACTCTTGGACACATTTGGACTTCTACGGTATAATTCACCGGAATTCTCATATTTGCTTACGACCTCCGGTCGTTACCATTAAACGCAATATTATAACATATTCGTCCATTAGCAATAATTGATCATCCAGAAACTACTCTTCGACTTACTCTCGACTAACTTCTAGTACCTAAATTTTCCACGCTTAAATATAACAACTCATTTGCATAATTCACGTCTTCTTCTTCGCGAGAAAGTTTTCAATAGAACTTACAGTTAAAAAATAAATTCACCAAGATGATTAGGTAAAGGTTCGCGGATAGACCGTTACAATATGATGAATGGATGAGTGAGTCGCTTTTCTCCTTTATGTACATTTATGTATGGAAATCAAAATTAATTTATTTGTACGTTTTCCAACAAATTTCCACTATATTTTCTGTGGAAAGTAAATTATTGAAAACATATAACATAAGAACATTTCCATGCGCAAATGGAGAGGCAATACTCGGTAAAAATGCTCATAGTGCAAAAAGACAAAAGTGACATCAGTATCTTAAAACCGCAAGCAAGATAAAACGAGAAGGGAATAGTTTTTCAAAATGGAATAAAATTTGTTTGGCGAATGCAACTAAGCATTTATGAAAGAATTCAGGAGTGTGTTTGTACGCGCGCAATGTGTGAGTGATTTCTAAAATTATTTCATTCTTCCCTTTTTCGAAATTTGTTCCACATATTTTCGATTTAAGACAGGTTTTCCCCCCTCTCTCTAGCCCGGCATAACACGGGTTTTTTTAGTGTAAAATTATTGTCCCCCCTCTTCCCCTCCTCCTCACGGAGAAGATAGACTCGATGTATGACTTTTAAAAACCAATATTGCATTAGTTAAAAAAGTATTAATGTGAAGCAATAAAAAGAAAACGATTCTAATGCTAAGAGTAAAACACACAAAAAACTTTCATCATTTTTTTAATAATAGTTTCTAAGAAACTAAAATAATATAATAAATTTCAGATTTTTATGAATCAGTTAATCGTTACGTATAGTTCGCTTAAAAATGTCTCTGAAATGTATTTTTATCCAAAATAATAGACGATGTACTTTTTAATTAACAAATAATTAATTTAGTAATGAAATAATTCTTTTAAAAAAACACATATATATTAATTAAAATCTATTTTCTATAAGTAATAAATAAAAGAAAAATTTACATATAGCTATTGAGACGATTGATTTTTTTAAATGCTTGAATAAACGTAATATATATATATATATAATAGTATGGGAGAAAGCGTAGATATACATTTACATGTACTGAAAAAAAAAACATTAAAAAGAAAGAAAAAAACTAACTGATAAAATCATTTGATATTTTATTTTAAATTCATAGTTTTTCCTTCCACTGTCATTGTTACAAATTTTGTGTAATGAACGCTTAAAAAAGTGTAAATAATTTATATCTGGAAGTGTATTTTATTATGAAATAAGACAAATAGGGGAATAAATTAATAGCGCACTGAGGCATGGCGTAGACAAAACAAAAGGGATAAAAAAGATAAATGAATGCTGTCACGGGCTTTTTTGCACATGGCAGAATTTTTTCCTACTTTCTTGACAATGGTCGTTATATTTTGAAAACTTCACACAATATCTTTATAAATTATAGCTTATGTGTTATTCTGATTTATAAGCTATATTATCGTAAAGTTTCATTAAAATCCATTCAGTTGTTTTTACGTGAAAGACGACCAAACACCCTCACAAACTTTCGCGTTTATAATATATATTAGGAATACATCAGGATTTACTGGAATATTATCAATTATATCTGCACTTTCTTCAGATTCTTCGCAGTCACTTTCACTCAATCTTATGATTTCATCGGATCCTAAGTTAGAACAAGACAGCTCACCACCATCCCATTCATTCTCAGAAATCTCTCGCAATAAATTAGCAATTTAATCAGGGCTTAGACTTTTTCTATGAGCCATCGTTTTAGGGTGTCTGCTTTGCACAAGGTTCAAAAATCGAATCATTTTTCTTTTATGAGCAGATAACCAAATGCTATTTAACGAAACGCTAAGACACAACAATTTTAAAAAAATAGATTCTTTTCCACTGTTAACCCAATAACACTGCATTTAAGGTCAAATAAATGTGCGATAGCACTTTGAGAAGTTTGCTTTACTAATAGTTATGATGAACGGCAGTTATTTATAATGATAAATTGCCTTGGTGACGAAATGACACCAGAGGACGTTCTAAGTATTTTTAATTTAAAATGTCTCCTATATAATTAACCTAGAACCAGAAAACTTTTTTTAGTTTATTCCTCGAACGCTATACGGGAAATATATGATTATACAAAATCCAGCTTTCCTGCCTCTATATATTTCTTCAGTTTTTTTGGTGGTGATGTTGATATTTCTACGGGAAGGACAAAATACGTTGACTTAAACGTATCAATCGTAGTCATATCAGTTATCTTGGAAGAACAGAATGAGGTGAATAGAGCTTGTAACGAATATGGAACATGGTCATTGGTGGCCTCATGGCCTGAGACCTACGAACAATAAGTGTACAAGTAATAAAATCTTTTTCTAAAGACATTTCTGTTGACAAGTTAAATCCATTCGTTTTGAGCCGTTTGCTGCCGTGTCCTGGTATAAACTATAGAATAAACTTCAAATAACCTAAAATTTTATGTTTTGTTTCCATTCAGATGCATTCAACTTTTAAAAAAAATTATTTTTAGTTTTAAATGAGGCTATATTACTATTTCTATAACTAATAACTATTATTTAGTCCATCAATATTATACTCAAAAATAATTTCTTAAGCTTTATTTTTATTCAGTATATTTTGTCGGGTTATATGGAATACTATACATTTACGCCGGTACATATGAGATACCTAGTTTTTCATAATACCCGACACATTATTTTGGAAAATGAAACTTTAAACTTGAAGGACAAAATATTGTCGACTAAACAGTAACCACAGTATGACAATTTGATGCCTTTTGAACATTTACTGAACGAACTTCGTTGTCATATTTTAAAAGAGAATTACAGGAATTTACTTGATAACTACGAAAAGATTTCGAAAGTGGATAAAAGTTTTCCTTCCCAGCTTTCGTAGCAATTATTATGAGTATGATCGAATTATTCTGTGGAGGATATTGACAGACATTAAAAAAGACATTAAAATCTAATAAATATTTCGTTTCCCCCAAGCTTGAATTGTAAGTTGCTATTTGACGTTTCGGTGACTGATAATAATCTTGACAACCAAAACGAACGAAATGGCGAAAAAAGCTAAAAATTCAATTCGGTGTTTGAAATACTTGTACAAATTTCCACGTGATACGGGTGAAACAAAATTTAAAGAAGTCTTACGCGAAGGAGAATAACCTAGCTTTATAGATTTAAGTTTTGGATAGGTCTCCTCTTATTACGGTCTTTGGTAATTTGCTAACGTTCGGGATTTTGATAGGTACTTTAGATGAATCATGTTGAATTAAAGAGGAGAATGGTTGAGATAAGTTATTAATCGAAGCTTGTTGGCTGAATAGTAAGAAATCGAGCACTTCTGTCGGAGGCATAACCTACGAATTGCAATATGCAATCTGTTCCGAATAACATGTTATGCAAGAAAAAAACTTGCATTTACACATGAAATTTCATTTACTTGCTATGCCCTTAAGTGTTTTTCTTCAAAATTTTTCTCTTATGAGTAAAATTTAAAACTTTTATGAGTACAAGTTTGTGTGCCTCAATGCTCCTGCTCGTTATAGTTGATGCCCGAAATACAATGCGACCTGCCAAAACCCCATTTATTTTGTTATGCATTATACACTTACAGATATATGAATATATAAACAATAATCCCTGAGTGTTATAACGATTTCTCTATGAATTCTTTGTCTTTTCACTACCATTATATATTAAAATGTGGCATTTTCTTATGTATGATAATAAATAAGAATGTATAAGTATAAATTAAAATTTCTTTTTCTGTATTTTAGTGAAAAAAAGTTATGAAAAATCAGATTTTTTATACTAAACAGTCATTACAAGAAGCACTCCTTGACAAGTAAGTAAAAAAGGAAAAAGTCATGGTAACATTTGATATAAAAGCCATTTCATTTATATGATTATATTGCAGTGTCCAAGAACTCGACACCAGTTTCCGTGGATCAAATAGAACCGGCACGCGAAAGGAGCACTAAATTGTTTCTACTTCATTTACGGTGGTGTATTTCTCTCGAGTATGGGCCACTTTTAATGGAAATCACTTTATATTCCATGTTAAATCCCTTTATTTTCATTTTTTGGTGTAACAGTATTTTATTCTGCAGACCTGTTTAAATACACACAATTAAATTAAAATTATTATAACAAAACAATCTAAAATATAAACAGTCAACGCCTCTCATTAGAGGCCACATTAAAAGTATCAAACGTTGACCAGCCCGCGTCTTCAAAAAGGTTGGGAAGCCCTGCCTTTGAGTATCAATATCTAATATTAAACTTTCCTTTGAAAAAATACCCTGGAAGACAAGTCCATGGGAGTCACAAGTTGAGGTTAAACTAGTTCTTAATTTAGTATTGATAAATTAATCATCAAATACATTGTGCAGTACAGATACATTATGTTATTATTATATCATTGTAAATGTGTATTTTTTGTAATGTTTTATTTTGTTTTTTACAACATATTTTTTTAAAATAATGTTGTACTTTTGACTTTTTGATGTGCTCGTGCCTCTCACGTAGGGTAATCACGCCCCTCTAGGGGGGGGGGCGTGCCTCATACTTTGAGGAGCGCTGAATTACGGTCTTGTGACGAAGACAATACTTGAGCTGGCACCGAACTCACCTAATTTCCACACTTCACCAACTTAAAGACTTTAATCCGCAACAGAATTAATGGGTATTAACCTCTCTTTTATACCTATCCTAATTGATTGTACTTGTAAAAAGTTAATTAACTATAAAACCGAAGTTTGTACATTCGTCTTACTTATTATATTATTTTTAAATTTCGACTACATAGACTTGCATTAAAAATGGGCTATTTGCTTAAAAGTCCTGTAAGAAGCTTATAAGTAACATGTTTTCACTTTTCCATGTTTGTTTTTTAGTAAAGGTTGCACGCATAATTATTTGTTTTTTATCAAACATTGGCACGTTTTCCAAAAAGGTTGTCCACCTCTGGTTTACACAAAGATAAACATGTATAACGAGAGGACTCAGAGGTACAATAAATTTAATATCCATCAGCTACAGAATCAATACAACGACTCCATTGAAATATTGCAAGGCAGGGGATCCATACGATGACAGCGCTTGTTAGTAATTACAAAGTTTGAAGTTTATACGAATTGCTGAGCTCAGTGGAACTAACGCTGTATTTTTGTTATTTATATTCACTGATTATTTCCTAAAGAGCCAAGTAAGATCCCATAAGTTAACAGAGTTCCAAAACTAGATACGATCAATGATCTATTTATTACATAGATTTTCCACAAAGTCAAATAGTTTTGTCGCGTTAAATCCTTCTTCAAATTACATTTAACTTCTCGTTTATGAGCAGGGAATATGATCAACAAGCATTGAATTTGCTTCGTTGCTTTTTTAACCAATTCATTTGTGAATGACGCAGAAACCATAGTGAACAACTGAAGGAGCGAAAAAAGTTATACCAATTAATTTAGTAACAGAATATCCAACTGTCACATTTTTGGTGAATGCCAATCGGTAACCACCCCAAAATGATTCAATCATATTCACCAGGACTGTAATAAAGATAGGAAATGAAAATTTCTTATCCATGTAATTAATATTTTTCAAAATGTCTACATACAATGTAATCAATATTTCAATTTTTCTGCGGAGCATTTCTTATTTAGATGGCTAAGCAAACACTGGATAAGATCTCGGATACATTTGCAAGTGGTACTGTAATACACGGCAAAAAGTGATAAGATAAAACACGAAATGAAGTAAACCAGGATATCAACAACTTCGCACAGTATTGAAGAAGGATGCTGTTGATAATGATGCAATCTAGTTATCACATTTACATTGAGTTTCTGAAATATCTCGGAGTGTTTTACATAAACGCGTAAGAAGCCCCACAAAACCACCAAACATTGCATTAAAATGAAGTACATGATAAAAATATATTTATTTTTGGTGGCTTATGCTTCGATAGTGTTTGCCGAATTCGATTAAGGTTTTCTGCTATCAACATCATCGCTCGACTCCTAATATAAATTGATGCGTATATCAAAGCTAGCAAAATCATTATAAAGACAGGAGTGAATTCCCAGGTTTGGTTGGGCAAGTCATCTAATTTTAATATAGAAACAGAAATTTTATAACGAACAATATAAAGAGAAAACACCTGAAAGAATACCTCATAAAAGAGTTCATTCTCGACATAGTAAGATTAGTTTGTATCAGTTCTGGTGAATTACAATTTTTGTATTTTTGATAGTCAATATCAATTGACATTACCTGAAAGAGACGAAAAATTATCATCAACTCCTGATTGAGATCATTTTCATCTGCATTTGCTTCTTTCTCATAGATTTCAATTGCATGGTTCTTCCATGCACATTTATTTACCTGTGCTTTTTTCTGAGAGTAATTCCTTGAAAGTAAGTTCCTGCTTCTGAAAATATTAGAAAATATTTTCCTACTTCTCAGCATTTTTCACGCGTCTTAAACTTTGTATTCCGGTGAAATGGCACTTATATCCCTGACTGATGTGTGATTTCTCTTTAAATTGATCCACGTGCAGGATTTTTTTTTTTTTATGAAAGTCAATAAAGAAAAAAAAAACTTCTTTGAAAAAAAGCTATAATGAGCTTAGCATGTCCGAAACTAAAAAAAGTACGTAATAACACGTGCAACGCCATTCTTTATTTCTTACTATAAATGAAACAAAAATATATTTTAGCAAACCAGTATTGTGCCTCTAAAAACTTTTTGTTTGATTTCGGTGATCTCGGTGAAAAGCAAATCAAATATAATCTACAATATTGATATTATCCGCTAAAACAAAGATAGAAACATATCATAAAATGTTCAAAGGAGATGTCAGACAAAGGTGTTTACGTGAATTTGTCTGCAGACACACACATATAATAAAAATTTTATTGATGGAACTTAAGAAATAATTTATTGATTGTTGCAAATTTATATTTCTTTGATGTACTTTGTATGAAGGTCGATATAAAAACTTCTTAACAAAAAGCTTTAGTGATTGTGGCATGTTAGAAACTGAAAGCAGTGCATAATAACACGTGAAACACTGTTATTTATCTCCTACTACGAATCAAACAAATGTAATTCAGAAAACCACTATTGTGTGTCTATATAACTTTATGTTTGACTTCGGCCCTTTTAGGTAAAATATAAATTAAATATAACCAACAGTATTGATATTATTGGCTAAAATGACAGAAATATATCATTAAAAGGTCCAAAGAAGATGTCAGACAAAGGTGTTAAAGTGGATTTGTTTATACACAGAACAATAAAAAATATTTCTGATGGAACTTGAGAAGTAAGTTTGTCATCGTGTTAATATCTTAAATGAAATGTACTTTTCCTTTTAAATAAAGGAGCCCAATAGGACATTTTCAAGATTTAATCGATGAGAGGATAATTGTTGTTCGTTACCAGAAATGCACTTGTCTGTAAGAAATGTCTTTCAAAATATCAATGATTTATTTTATGTAGCAGGCCATAGTTATTTTGTAACATTTACATTTTTACATTTATTTTGTAACATTTTTTGTAACATTTGCAACACATATTAATAACATTTTGATATTTGTTTTAGTAACTGAATGTAGAGCAACTGTTCTACATAATTTATAAAACTAAATTCTATTACAAAACTTATAAACGTTATCTTATCAGATTTTAGATCTCACAAGATCATTTTCAAACCTTGTCTCGCTTTCAATTTTTTTTTTAAAAAAAAATATAAACATTAAAATTATTCAAGAGTATGAAACACTTGAAAAAATTTGTATTTATAGTAACTGTCAAAGCTTAATTTTTCCTTAATGTACTTCATGCACATTTCAAACCCAGGAATATTTTCGAAAACAGATAATAAAAAACAAAGAAATTATTTTCAATCAGAAAAGGAAAGCTTAGATTTAAACTCTTTGGATATTTTATCATCTGTATAAGAATGAATAATATAGTAAAAATGGAACTTATATCGCCGTCCAGACACTATAGTAATTAGAGTCACTGAATACTGTTCGGGATTTCAATCTTGGAGAAGGCACGGATGCTTGTAAATGTATGGTTCTTGTGCGGCAAAGGGCCTCTCTAAATATACATCGAACTGTAAGTACTCTCGAAAGGTTGGTGGAAGAGGAAGAAAGTTGAGTGATCCCTAGCCCGCCTCCCGAGTGGTACCCCTCAAAATTGGAGTGGAGCAGAGGCAAAAGGTTTTATCCCATGCTTTGTACTCGAAGCTGTGTCTAACGAGAGACGTAAAACTAGCCCTTTACCACCCCTTATGAATTTCGTGGGTCTCTATCTGACACCTTCGATTGGGTGACTGGAAACAATAGCAACCGGAAGTTTATTCAAAGAGGTTTTTTTCTATTTTAGAATCAAAAAAAAAAAAAATTGTGTTACACATTTGAGGACGATTAGAACACGGCACCTTCGAGATCCGTAAGCACGTAACTTACCGCTGGACCAAAATGATCACTTCAGTTAGGAGGCTGTTACTGGCTTTTGTAAATACCACCACACATTCAAATAAAGAAATGCATAAGAAAGATTTACGGCAATTCAATTCATCCCCGGTTTTTATTGACAGAAAACTCATTTGTGACATTCGACCCAAAGACGTTTTTAACTCGAGTTTACGTTACCGAGTAAGACTACACGAATCCTATAAGTCCCGAGTGTCCTTATGGCACTGATAAGAAGAGTCTATGAATTTTATAAGTCTTCCGAAGAGTTATATACAGCAATATCCCTCTTGCATCCACTCTCTGTAGTTTTATTTTCAGATTCTTATAGTGCTGAGGAACCATTTTTCCAGGTCGAGAAAAAATAGTTTCCTTGGATATCGAGAACGCTTCGTTGGCACTAGAAACTGACAACATAATCATTCCAACTAATGCCAAATAAAACATCTTACCAATGAAAGTACAGAGGTAGACGGGAGGACGTTTGAGCTCTTGACAGATTTAATGTGCATCGCTCCCCTACACGACGCGTCTTTAGTGGTACAGGGCTCGAACTCGTGACAAGGCCAGCCACGATCCGATACCTTGATCGGAGAGCCGGGGAGTGATGCGCGTTAAATAATTCGAGAGCTCAAATGTCCTCCCGTTGGTGTGGTGTGGTAGATAGGAGAAGGGAGTGCCAGCTCAGGAGTCATTCTCGTCACTTGACCATGGTTCAAAATTACGGGGTCAAAAGCCCTCGTGTAGCTGAACAGTGCAACGTTGATATTCGCTCACTCACTCACTTATTGATATACATTTTGAAAAAAAATTCAAAATAAGTTTAAAATGGAAGGTGTACTTCATAATAAAGGGGCATATTGTTGAGAAGCTAAAAAGCGATTATTTTTTTACAAAGTATATTTCTAAAAACTTATCAATCAAATGTGTTTAGTATTTGTCCACTTCTAGATTATCTCTTTCTCTCTCTCTCTCTTCATATTCTTTATTCAAACAATTTTAATAAAACACTAATAAATACTATCTAAATGTAACTTAAGAAGGGGATAAAATTTTAAGTGTATTAATTTCAGTATCAATGCTGTTTTTCGTTCTGTCGGTAGAAATTTGACGTGGAACTAACCGAGAAAAGACAAACTGCCTTAACATAAGTTTTTAAATTGCCGCGTTAAGCTCTACGCTTGAATCGAAGTGTAAAATTGATCACAAATTTAGAAGGAAAAAAATAGCGACTTCGAAGTTCTTTTACCCCCTCTACCCTTAATTCCACCATCTTTTTTTCATTTGGTGTGGTGTGGTTGTTAGGAGAGGGGGATGCCAGCTCAGGTGTCGTCCTCGTCGCTTGACCATGGTTCAAAATTAAGAGGTACGTCGCTAAATGTCCCCGAGTAGCTGAATAGTGCGACGTTAATATTCATTCACTCACTCACTCATTCATGTAAAGCAATTTTCATTGTAGTACGTCCTCGAAAGAAGGAGGTACTTGAAGTCTGAAAGTCGAACTAGGGTTACATTGGTTAAATTATTTGGGCCATGTATCTCCACAATCAGCACTTTCAATAGAACAGACCAACAAAATTTAATGAATGCTGTAAAGAAGGCAGAGTACATGAAAAAAAAAGTCAATCTTTGACAATATTGGTTAAAATAATTGTGCCTTATATCCAATGAGAATTATGATTTGAATCTGATTAATAAAATTGTAAGATTGTCTAAGAGAAGGCGGTATTTTTCTTAAAAATAGAGGCCGAACAATGATTACGTTGGTTCAATGTATCGAAACTTCCGTCCAATCAGCGCTTTCAATAGAATCGGAGCAATTAAACTTAATTGAGTAAAGAAAGCCGTACTTTAATAAAACCAATCTAACATGGTATTAAATAAAATAATGGCAGTTACATCCTAACAACACTTCGTTGCAAAATTTCAGCAATAAAATCATTAAATCCCTTAACGAGGGCGGAACTTTTAATGTGAAGGCCTAACTACGATTACATTGTTAAATTAGTTATGGCTTACGTCCAATCACCTCTGTCATCAGAATTTGAGCAATAAAAAAGGCTTTACTTTAAAAGGAAAGGATTAAGTATTCCTACATTGGTTTATTTTATTGAGATTTTAATCCAATCAGAGGTTACATTAGAATCTGAGCAATAAGATTTAGTTAGTTTTCTAAAGAAGGCGGTAGTTTCAAAAAATTTAAGATAATCTTGGTTGCCACTAGTTAAATAAAATGTGGATTTTATCCAATCGACTCAGCATTAGTATCTGGACAATAAAATATGTGTTTTAAAGAATGCGATGCTTTAAAAATAAAAGCCAACCTGTGGTGAAATTTGTGATTTACATCCAACTAACGCTTTTTAAACAATTTCTACAATAAAATCATGAAATTATTGTAAGAAGGCGGTACTTTAGGCTTAACCATATGGTTACGTTGGTTAAGTTTATTGATATTTACACCCAATTATAGCGCTTCATTATAATCAGAGCAATACAATTTTAGTTAATGTTCTAAAGAAGGCGGTATTTAAAAATATAATGGAATCTAGGGTTCCATTGGTTGAATTAAATGTGGATTTATCCTATCAGCATTGTCTTTAGAATCTGGGTAAATTAAATTTTTAAAAAAATATTGTAGGAAATGCGTTATATTTTTTAAAGATAAAGTCGATGTGTGTTTATATATATATTGATTTAAGTAATTGTGATTCATATTCAATGGATGTATTTTGTATGATCCGTTGGAGGTTGAATAAAAATGTAATACGGATTTTGGTTATGATGGTTGTCTGCGGTGTGTTATGGCTGTCTTCGGCTGATGTTACAGAATAGGGACCAAAATCGGAATATTTTTTCAGACATAAAAGTACTCAAACATTAATATTACATTGTGGCTTCACTATCCTGTAGAGAATTCTTTATTTTATTATACTACTAATTTTTATCCGAGTTGAAACATTTTTCTTTCATAAAATGTGTTTCGCATTTTTTTCCTACACCGTAATGATAAATGAGCAATCCCTTTACATGTTAAAATTAAAAAACTAATTGTTTATGAAATATTTTGAAATTTTAAAAACACTATATTATAAACAAATGAATGAGTTACAATGTCACAATTTTTTATAAAAATTGAGGCATTTTTTTCTATCCGAAAATGTGCTCCGCGTCAAGTTCACGCTCTCGTACATATGGCGAAAACAGCCTTAAATGTGCACATTGAATTGTGTACTTTGTGTTGACTAGTTGTCCCAATCTGAAAAGATGTCCATCATATAATTTTTATTTAGTCATCAAGCTTTTGCATGCAATTAATTTCACACAGTGGATTTTATATTAACATTCACAGTTTAGAGCATTTTTACATAAATTCGTTATTGAGCTTTGGCATTGAAAGTTTTCACTGCGTTTTGTATCCTGAGTATAACTTTGACTTGTTCATTCGTTATTAATTTTTTACCTTGATTTAAATATCCAAAATATATTTTTTTTCTAATGGTGCTGTGGACTGGTATTTTAATAGAGCAGACTTTGTACACATTCTCCGGGAGCTGGAATGTCTAAAGTGCGATACCATATAGGGGGTATACCAATCGCTGCAAGTGATTTTGGTGCCCATTTTACTTCCCAGAGATCTGTCGATTTGAAACCGTACTAGGAATTTAATTTTGAGAAACTCATCCAAGCCAAACAGGCACTCAAGGGATATTTAACATACCACACAACTATACTACTTGGACGCAGCCGTTTTTTTGCATCATGAAAATCCACCGCCTTGGACCAGGGCCGAACCCTAAAATCTGGGCATACAAGGCCAGTGTCAAACCATCTGCGCCAACCACACACAACCAGCATTTCCAAAAATATTACACATTAACTATTTAATAAGATATTTACTTAATTTTTAATTTTGCTGAGCAGTGATCAGCCAAGATTTTCAAAAGTCAACCCTCAAGGAGATTGCGGTAGCGTTATAGGTAAAAAAAAAATCCTTTTTTTTTCAACTATTAAACTTACAAATATGATTGGCAAATGTGATTTTTTGTTGAGCAGAGGTATGCTAAGAGCCTTTTTTTAATTGTTTTGCAATTAACTTAAAATTAACGCATACAAACATAAGTTACTTGAAGTTTTAATATTTTCTTTCAGCCATGTTGACACGAAAGAACTTTTGGTGAAATTGGTGCATTCCATGCCCAAAAGATTGCGAGCCGTAATTAAAGAAAACAATTGACCCTTAAAATATTAATGTTCACGTAATTCTCAAAAATCATGTTAAATGGACCGTGTTTGTGAAGTTTTGTGTCATTCTGCTACGTGTTACTTCTTCTATATTGTTACTTCTATATTCTACGTGTTACTTCTTTCAGAACAACCAATTAGAAATTGAGGGGACCCATTTAGGGGGCCAGTCCTTGGGGGTCCACCCCTGGACGGTGCTACAAACAAGCGAAATTCTGGCTGTATCCGAACATATCCAGCAAAGTTACAGATATTTTCTAAAAGTGATTTCATATATATTCCGGTTCAGCACCACAGACTCCACCCGGGGACCGACTTTCGCAAACGTGGATCACCCCTAAGTCGTGATCCCATGCGCGGAGCCCTCGCTTCGCTGTGTAACGATACACGCCACTATTAAAAACACGGATTGGAATCAATAATAAACAGTGTTAGATTAGTTTATTTTAAATTCATTCTTTATAATAGAATGTGAATTTGAACCCATTAAGCCTCGGTATTAGTTTTTATAGAAGAATAAAAGTTCACATGGGATGTATAAGAATAAATTTTAAAAATTAAGTTTTTTTTGTTATGTTTAATAATGTGGCACAAACTAAAAAATTTAACAAATCAAACTACACCTCAGAATAATTCCAAATTTAACAAAAAGTTTTCATTATATATAATTATTAGTTCATTTTTAATAAAATAAAGGTTTCGAGACCTCAAAACTACTATGAAAGTATATTTAACTCTACAAAGACTCGAAGCACATTATATTTTAACAATATTAAAATTAAAAGAACAAAAAATAGATTCCAGTAACCCCTTAATAACCCTTTTTAATAATCATTTTGAAGTTCAATTCTTATATGTTGTGAAGAAAAACATAACTCAAATGGACTGGAAATAGTATTTATAACTATTTTAAATATTTAATATAATAATTAATACAATTTACTATAAAACTAGACTGATAACTTTGCACAATTTTACATTCTACCTCAGAAATAATTCATAAATAAATAACTTGATTTGGAGAAAAATTCAATTACAATTACGAATTAGAATTTTAATAATTGTCGTAAAAAATTATAACAAAAACCAAATGTAAATAGAGTGATCATTGAAATGTATTATATAAAAATAGTAATAATTGAAATGCGCTGACTTTTATATAGGCAACTTATCACTAAATTCTTATAGAATTCCTTTCGAATCAAATTCATATTTATTACTAAGCCACAAATTCAAAGTGACACACAATTCCAACATACAAACACTTTACTCATGAAACAGTTACTTCTTTAAACACAAATTGTGAATTGCTGGTTTTATATTAAAGCTGATTTCATTCAAATCTAAGAAATAACCTATTATTTGTAGAGTTATTATTTGGAATATAAGAAACAATGTTTCTATTTTCGTAAATTTGTGAGAATCAAATCTTTAACCAAGTGCAACAATAATTACTATGGTATAATCAGTTTTATATTGTGAGTTCCTACAAGAAGTAAAGAATGTACACAAGAGTATTCAGTGTAATTGTCCTAACTTAATTCACAACTCATTTACAAAACAATAAACTGAGTGCAAAATAAATGATGTGGCTACGAGTGTATCTCAAATTAAATAAAACATTTATTAAGTTATTTACATGGATGCATAAAAAAAGGTTAAATATTATTGCTCACGCTTATCGCTGTCTGATCCGTCCAAACGCATGTAGATGAATTTCTCCCCCCTTTTCGGGCGCACCTCCCCTGTTCCAGGTGAGAAAAAAAACCCCCAGGCGCTCGTCCGTCTTCGGGTCGTTCACTCCTTCGCACAACCCCTCTGGGCTTTCGCAGCAATAATAATTGTTTTGTTTTTGGGAATTTAAAACTAATTAAACACAGACTTTTTATAGAAACTCTAGAAATAACAATCTGAAATCTAATGTTAAATTTTGACGTCTCAGTTTTCTAGGCAATTTTTATAACTATATATTTGTAACGGTAATATTCCAAGTTTAAATTACATGATACAAATAGAGTTGTATCATTTATGATAATCATTGTCAAATCAATTGTTAATATGTTATTTTTTGGAAGGCCAGTGGTAGGTATCGCCTTCCCATACCACACATTGGGGGTTCACCGGGGGCCAAGGCGACTAGGCCTTTCATCCCTTCAGTGGGTCGATAAATGAGAACCAAGCATGATTAGGGACTAAGCACTGGGAATTTCGCCTCAGGCTGCCCACATGGTCCGGACATTTGCTCATGCTTCTCAGCGCCCAGTCGTCACGTATACTGAAATGGGCACAATAGGCCTTGGCTCTCATAGGTTGTTGCGCCAATGAGTTTAGTTTATATTTTATAACTAATTCTTATAGAATTATTCAAATTTCGAAACCGAACTCTTGATATTCTTGACAACACATTATTAGTGATGCTGCATGAATAAGGATTGGTCTCAAATAAGCAAAAATATTTAGACAAACTTTTCTCGAAACCAAATTAACTATTAATAGCTAAACATAATAAAAAAGAATTTAATGCAACTGGTTTGTGTTACTCAATTGAATTGAATTATAATATGATTTTACTGTATATACGTATAGATAGAGATATATGTAGCATAATGACACTGGAATCATAATAAAAAGCCAGTGTTATTTTGTATATAACATGGTTTTAAATTTTTTAAAAAAAAATGCACATGTTATTATATAACGTGTATTTAAAACTGGGGAATATAAATACAATGATTATATTGTACCAGCGTATAAAGTAACAATTATAGAATTTGGAAACCATTATTTTGGGCTGTAAAATTTTAGGATTGTAATAATTATAAGAGTGCATAGCTATATTAAAATTTTTAGTTCTAAATTAAATAATCGAGTCATTATAATCTTCTAAGTTTGTATTACATGAATGTTATGTTCCCTCTAAAATGAATTACCTGTAATGGATTAAATATTATTCAAGTACATAGAACACGATTGAATTTAAATATAATAGAATTTTCTTTTAAAGAGAAGAAAAATAAGTTAGTTCTAAAACAGTAAATCTTAGATTATACCAATTTATTAAATTCGGGAAAGACAGTGTCTTTAAAAGGAAGAAGGCCCAGAGGCGCGCCCCGCGTCCAAACTTCCCGGCCGAACCTGTGTCTTATCTATTTTTTAGATTTCAGGATAAAGTTGCGAGAACATTTTAAAATAGGATTCAGATTCTTGTCCTTTCCCCCCTTCGAATTACACCAAAAAGAAACCAATTTTAAAGTCCCAAAGGAAAGGAAATCCTGCAGCAAGGATATCCGGCAAGGTTACAAGAATTTCTTTGAACGGCTTTTATATTCTAGTAGGGTGCCTCGAACTGCACCCGGGAAAACCCTTTTCGCCCAAAAGTCTCAACGGGGGGTTCTGCACCAATCCCGTGTTAAGGATCTTTGTCCTGTATCCTTCAAAGTTACCGGAATTTCCAAAATCTGATTTCATATTCTTGTAAAGCGCCAAAAATGGGCCTTTAAACTTGATTTGGGTGCCGATCCCTGAAGTTTTCAAAATACCCGGGGAAAGGGGAAAATTTGGGTGGCATGAACTTAAAGTTTTTTTACAAAAATCCGAATATTTCGGGAAATTTCAAAATTGAAAAACGGTTTTTAAAAACGGGGCCCCTTTACGAGACGCACCCGGGGAAGCCCTTTTCACACCCTGCAGGATGGGGGGGTGCTCCCCCTTTTTGTCGAAATTTCGTGCCCCTCGAAAAGTTTTTAAACCGATTAATTTTTGTCGAGCGCCCCGATTACACCAGGGGATCCATTTCTGGGGGCCCCAAAAAGGGCCCCCGAACCCAAATGAAATCCGGCTTTTCCCCGCCCAACCCAAAAACCGGAAAATTTTTAAAAGCAAATTTTAATTCAGGTTAGGCCCCAGACAACCAAGAAACCTATTTTCGCGATCCTCCCCGGGTCGGGATCCCCCCAATCCTCACGAGGTGGGATCCCATCCGGCCCTACTTCCTCTGTAACGATAAACCAAAAAACACGGATTTAAAAACGTCGTAATTTTATTTTTGTTTAGTACGGAGTTATAATCGTAATAAAACAGTGTTAGATTTTAAATTCTTTACAATATAATGTGAATTCGAAACCAATAAGCCTCGGCATTAACTTTCCTAGCAGAATAAAAAGTTCCTGTTTGTAATATTTAAGAGGTTTTTTTTTTTTTTATTAATGTAGAAAAATAAAAATATAGGCTTCTATAAATTTATAAGATTAAAACAAAATTTAAAAAAAAGGGTATTTTTAATATGTTTTTAACAATAAACTATTTCCAATATAATCAATATGCACAACTCACAGAAATAATTCATAAATAAATCACTTCAACCGGAGACAAAATTACGAATTAGAATTTTAATAATTTTCAAATGTCAATAGAATTTCAATTCTTACACTAGAATCTATTTCGAAACACAGATTATTGACATAAGAAACAATAGCTCAAATAAAAACCAAATAACTTACTTCAATTTTGGAGGCCTGAGAAATGATTTATTTTGATACATTGAATATATCGAAAGAGAATTTCACTTGCAAATAATAAAACAACAAAGATTAATAATAAAATTGAAGCTGGTTTGTGTTGCTCAATTCGTAATTATTTCAATACAAATATATTATAATAGTTTTATGTTCTATTGAGATTGCAATTATGTATAAGCTTTTTTGAGACAACATATATAAAACATGGTATGCAAATATTTTTCAAAAAATACATATGTTATTATATTATAATATTGTGTGAATCTAAATACAATAATTTTTCGAGAGTAGTCCTATAAGTACCGGGCGACCGAGAGGGGTAGATCTTCCAAAAAAATCAAAAGTAGAAAACTATAACGATGTAGGTTCCTTTGCCAGTAACAGCCTCCCAGGTTTTCGCCTTTTTTAGAACCGCTAAACACCTATACTTTCAAGCTGCATTTTTTTAAAATTTTTAGTATTCCCTATAAACGCACCTTTTAACGAAGAAATCTGAAAAATTATATACATTGCTCGTTTTGAAATAATTACAAATTATTCGACTTTTAAAAATAGTATTCTTCTAGAACTAAAACCTTTTTTGTTAATAAAGTAAGTCGTTTTTTTTTAAAAATACGGGATTTGATAAAATAAAGTAAATTTTTTATGTCATCTCTTTTGTTATCTTTAAAGCTATTGCTTTTTACCCGGCTATAACCCCACCCTTTAAATTTCGATCTTATTTTTGTGTTCAAAAGGGCGTTTCGGGTTTTCGGGATGTATTTTATAAAGCATAATGTTTCAAGTTTGAAGACGCAAATTTCGTCATTTTGTGAGAGAAATCTTTTATTTTTAACGACCATTTCAAAAAAAAAGAAAATAAAAAAAAAATTAAAATTTTTATGCGTGGGTGTTCTATCGTTCCTAATCGAAATTTTTTTTCTAGGGAGAGACCGGGGCAAGATAACGAATGTCTTAATTTTTCCGTTTTCCGCTAGGTAGCACGATCAACCAAAAACTATTGGCCGTTCGTTAAAAAATAGTATAGAAAAGCTGAAATTGCCATTTTTGTGTTAGTTGTGAAGTTTTGATTGTTTACAGCTGCCTCGACATAACTTTTATGCATGTGTAAATAAACTCTACTAGAGATACAGGCAAGATATATTATTTATCTTTAATATTTATGACTAACTTAGTTTAAATATTACATATTACCACAAATAAATGTCAATAAATCGACTTCCTCCACGGAAATGGAAACGAATATTTTTAAACAGGCAGTCCGGGGCAAGATGACGAGCTGTACCTGCCCCGTGTTCAAATTTATTAAACTAACTATGTTTACCCTATTCTATTAAATCCTGCAACACTAATTTGTCTGTGTTTTTGTCTGCTCGACCTTGCGCCTCTCTCTCTTCTGGGGCTAAGGGGTGCATCGAATCAGGGAATGTGTCGTTCGAAAGGAAGCAACCAGAGGCAGTTATCTTTGCCATCCGCTAACAACTTTATGGTCACTCATCCAGGACAAACTATCATAGACAAAAATATTGGTGAGCGTTTGAGCACCGCTTACTTCAGAGCAGCTACAGTTGGAAATGCCGTTTGAAAAAATGTGCGATTGAAAGTCATAATCCTCTTGTGTTTAGCGAACATGACTTTGCTGCTTCAAAAGCTACTAACCAGGATGTTGTTAGCGATGAAACTGAGAATAATAGTGCTAATCCTTAGACTCTGGTAGTAGAAAACCAACATATAAATCCTTCAGAAGAACCAGAACTTATGGCAAATACTGATTACGATGCACTAAAAAAGCCTGTTAGTGTTTTTAATTTCAAACCATTGCCTAAAGCAACACAATGTGAGAAAAAAAGGAAAAAGAAAAAAAGGGAGCTCGAGCATTTTTACAAGCACACCCATCAAAGAAATGTTAGAATAAAAGGAAAAGCAGAACAGGAAACTTTAAAAAAATAGAGAAGAGAAGCCCGTGAAGCTAAAAAGGAAGTAAAAAAAAACTCAAACTAAGTTCCTATAGGTCTCTATAAAATCCAAGCCAAACAGTCCAGTTGCATCAACTTTAAAGGATGGTGTTATAAGATGTCCTGCTTGTGAAGAGGAATATTGTGACCCTCCAACAGAAGAATGGATCCAGTGCTGTGAATGCCAAGAGGGCTTGAGGAATATTCCAATTATGAAAACAGCATTTTTATTTGTGACTATTGTTCACAACTAAACACTTCAAAATTACATTACAATTAATTTGATACTTCGTAAGATGTAAGAACACAGTTATCATTTGTTATAAACCATGTAACATATTCAAAAGATAAAATCTGTTCAACCTTTCTCAGTGCTGTCATCTTGCTCCAAGGCCAAAGTCATCTTGCCCCAGTACTGGGGCAAGATGACAATTTGTTAAGGTTCTGAAAAAATAAAATTATCTTTCGATTTTTTTTATTTGAAAAATTAAATGTTAATGTAATTAATACTACAAAGGACTACTCTAACACTTCATGTAAAAATAATTTTTTTTATCCTTAAATATAAATTAATAAACAACAAAATCTGTTAATATCGATATCTTGCCCCGGTCTCCCCTACTTCGGCACACTTGTACAGGGAATTCGTACAAGAAATATCACAATCACTATTAAAACAATAATTACTTGCTGTAATTTTTTGAGTGTTCTACGTTGTCTTAAAATGGATTCAGAATCCGTAAGTCTTTCCGAAAACATTATTGAAAGTGTTACAAATGTAGGACAACGGTAATTAATTAATTGTTAGCTCGGTTCATTCAACATTATTCATTAACATTACTCATTATTCATTACATGTGACTTTGAAGCTACACGACGGCTATTGGCGATGGGCGTAGTAATTTTGAACTATGAAGTGACGAGGACGATACCTGAGCTGACACCTCACTCTCCATGCCATCACGTTACTCTAACGTGTGGGCTTTGAGAATGAACAGATTTAACCTGCTCCACACGGTGATAATTCTTCATTGGTAAGCTCGATAGAAACAAAAACGGACACGAGTTCGGGACCATGACCATTCGGATATCGCGGCCATAACATTTTATCGGAGTTATGGAACGTTTTTGTTTACTCACTATCCTAAACATTTGTTTCAATTAAATAGCAACAATATTCGGTTATTCACATTTATTTTAGGTTGCATTTTTCTCTATTTTAGGCTTAATAAACCAAGTTAGGTAGAAAGAATAATTTTTAAATGATTACACTTTTTTTACAATTTGCATTTATACATACAATTAGAGCAACAATTATGTTAACGTTTTGAATTATCGGGCTAACTCGATGATTCTCAACCTTATTTTTGTTGCGGTACACTTTAAACAATTTCAAAATTTAGCGGAACACTAACAATAAAATAAGTTTAAGAGAATTTTACTTATCTGTTATACACTATGTAAAATAGTTTATGACAGTAATTTTCAATGTTAAATAAAATATGTATGACAAAGACAACAATAATACAGGTGAAAAATTAAAATTCGTTTTAAAAATTAATGTTAAATAAAAAAAAAATTTTCTTATACTTTCCTAAAAATGTCGAATTTAAGTTTGCAAAATTAAATTTCCAACGAACGAATTACCAAATTCAAGTGAAAATTTTGAAATAATATTTATAACCAATACGTGAAACAAAATCTATTTTTTGTAATCGTCGATTAAGCTTTCTGTAAAGTACATGTAGTTGTAATAACGAGACGTCAGAAATGATGTCACTGCCAAATTAAAAGCGAAGACAAAATAAACCGCTTCGGATACGAGAAAGAAAGAAAATCTTGCAGAATAAAATAATGGATCGATTTTTATAAGGAAAGAGTCGTTTTTGTGTTATTAATTTTAATCGTCGAAAAGTCAATTTTTCTAATTCTGTATTCTAAATTGCAAATTCTATAATGTGTAATTTTTTGCTCAAAATATATTTCCGAAATGATTTTTCTAGCTTAGTTTACTAAAACGTGATAATTCTTAAAAGTTCTGAATTTCAAACTCGGTTGCAAACAATTTTGTATATATATATTGTATTATATTTAGAATAACCAACCATTATATAAGTGCTAAATGAATTTTTAAAATAAATTTTATTGTTTCTTCCTAGTTTTTAAGAGACGCAGAAGCCAATGTTTTGTTATATATATATATATATATATTTCCTTCTATTATTTCATATTTCCTGTACCTTCTACGGCAGTGTAGGTTTTAATGTTTTAATTATATATGATTTCTTAATTTTTTTTCAATAAAATTTTTTAAAAAGATTAATTTTTGTTAATTTTTTTACTGCTTTAAAATTTTAATTCGTGCGTTTTAAATGAGCTCCTTTAGAGTGTGGCGTTGCAAGAATGTTTGAACGTATATATTTAAGATTAGAACGAATCCATTACATTTTGGTTATAAGTGGAAATACATGCAAGTGTAACTATGAATACTTTGTATGCAAAGGCCATCCTCAGTAAATGTTTGTTTTGCTTTTCTCAGACGGGTTGAACCGAAACGACGATGCAGCACTCCAAATATAAAATGGATAAAAGATAATATAAAATAGAGCACACATTATATAGGTCAGTAAGAATGATATTCTTCAAGTGTACGTATACATCATAATTACAAATACACAAATACAGTCGGACCTCTATATAACGAAGTCTCTAAATCCCGGAAAAAAGTTCGTTATATGGAAAGTTCGTTACATAGAGGTTCATCTTTTAATATACACTCACTTCCAAAAGATAAGCACGAAGATGTAAAATGCCCAAAAAAAATCAACAAATACTGCTTTGATTGACACAAAATTTGGCAGTAAAGTAGCATATATATTTATACATAAAACAAAATCAATAATTATATACAGAAACGAAAACAATATTAAATTTTTGTAAGTTATCAGATGATGTCTTGCTGGAGACAAACAGAATTATGTATAAAGTGAAAATAAACAGTATAAAAAGAAAAAAAAAGGACATTAATAGGGTATGTGATCCACTCTCATGTGTATGCAAAGCTTGCGACATAGCCATCCTGTGATGACTATGTCTAGGGTAATTCGCGTAAGCTAGAGGTGAGGGATTATCTAATTGATGAGACATTTTGGATTCTTAACACAACTTTTATTAAGAATAACTTATATTACTTAATTCTAATTAACAACTTTCTTAAAGTGAAAATGAGTCAACAATTAAACCTTATTTTCAAGTCAGATCGCGCCACTAGAACATTTATCTTAATTATATTTAATTAACAGTCTAATCTAACTTCTTATACAAAATATTACCTTTTATAGAGTCACCTTCCTTCATAGGTTGAAGTAATACCTATTACGTAATTTTAGATGAGAAGATTCAGACTTTCTTAATCTTTATTATACTTTAATTGAGATGAACGTATCCTTCTTCCAGAGCTATAGGATGACTAACACTTGTTCCGAATGATTCCACACTAAGTTATCTCTAGGCTTGCCGTTCTATTTCATCAAACTTTCTATCCTTTTAAAGTATATCTCTTTTGCATATTCGATTCGTTTCTCTTCTTGGTATTGGGTTGGAAAAGTTTTGCCATTAATCGTGGCCGTCAAAGAACTTAGGAGTTATGTTAGAAGAAGGACGCGAGAGACGTCACAACCCCCTCCAAGAAGAAAAACGTGATTTACTTAAGGGTTCTCAATGCCCTTAATAAATTACGTGCCTAAATTTTTATTTCTGAATCTCTTCGCTTTCTAAGTTTTATTTAAATTTTAATCTTGAATCCTCATTTTAACTTTTATAATTTCCAATATTTATCTTGAATATTAAATTTAATTCTAGGATGAGTAATGAAAATTAAAGTCAACTTAATTTTAAATTTAAACTCTTGACAATAAATTTTACTCCATTAACTAGGCCAACATTAATAATTACTGTTTAATTCTTGCCCACTCTCACTTTTTACATATATACTCTTAAAGTAACTATACACTTAAATTTTCTAAAAATTTTCCTGGGTGCGCAGACCCAAACTTTGCACCTGTATCATCATTTCATATGGAGCTGGCATTTTTGCTCCAATTTTTCGGTGTTGAAGTTATCATCTATTTCTACAATTTTCAGGGTCTGTCTCCCTGAAATGAAAACTCTCTGAGTCACTGTTTCCAATCTATGTTTACATAATATCAATAAGTTTCACAATTTTTATGCATTATATATTATTTGTAAATCACAATAAATTTTCATCTCATCCCCGCATCTGGTTCCAAAAACTCCCAATGAGCCTCGCAGCGCCGTTATTATTATTGTTAGTGCCCTGACTACGCCGCGTTTCCCTGAACCAGATGCCTCATAATACGGAACAATACAACAACATATATATATACACATATTATACAATTACAAACATTTTTCAATAAACCATTATAACAAATAACCAAAGGAATTGTCGCATCTCACGAAGTCATACATCGAAGCAAACAAATGTGCAATTACAATTGTTTTCTCCAGAAAAAAATTTTTAACAAGTCAAAAGTTCAAAAATAAATATACACTCATTGTAGTGTTAACTTTTGCTTGGCTTATAACTTTAAACACCGCCCGAGACTTCTTTCTTTGCAATAATTCTTCCGACCACTTGTTGGAAGATCATAAAAAAATGAAACAATACAACCTGATTTTTATATTCGGTCTCCCACCATGACGTCCAATGATGAGGTGCTACCATTGTTCTTTCCTCTTCTCATTCCTCGGTTGCACTGGAATTCCTTATGATGATTGCTGTAGGGCTTGTAATCTCCTTGTCGGCTTTTCCTTGTTTTCCCTGTTGCGTCCTTGGCCGGTCGGGACTCCTGTTCGTTTCTTTGGCGTGGACGTAAGCTGTATCTTGGTCCATCTTGAACTCCAGTTGTCTCTTTCTTACTCTTCTTTCTACTTCTAGAAATAGTACTGGATGAAAAAGGTCTTTTATTATTGTGTCCCTTTTTGTGCCATTTTCTCTGTGGTCCACTTGCCCCTGACTCTCCTGATCTCTTTATTCCCTTATTGAACCTTTTACTTTTCCTGTCATTTCCAAATGAACTAGGAAGCGATCTGACCAGTGATCTGCGTTTATGGGTCCTATCTGTATTTTTATATTGATTTGATTGGCGACTAATCCCTTTTGCCTCTAACTTACGTTTCACCGCAGATTTTTCTTTCCCATAGTGTGACTCATTTAATCCTTGATGTACTTTTTCCGAAGTACTAGTTTCCTGACGTGATCTTATACTATTTGGGATACCTGTTCCTAACTCGACCTCGTCACATTTCCTATGACGATATATTCTTATTTGATCCACGTTAACCGTTAATCTTTTTCCTGATTTCCATATTACAATATTATTGTTATTTCTTACTTCTAATACTCTATAAGGTCCTTCAAATTTTTGTTTAAATTTAGCGCAGACTTTGTTAGCTGCTGAACTTAAAGGGTGTGTTTCTAATAAGACCCAATCATTTACCTTAATTTTTATATCTTTTCTACGTCTATTATAATATCTTTCCCACCTTTCCTGTTTAATTTTCGTACTTAGTCTAGCTTCCCTGAATAACTTCTCTATATTTTGTATTTTGAATTTTGAACTTTCCGAAATCATAACTAATTTTTGAAATGGGGTAATCAATTTTCGACCCAAAAATAATTCAGCAGGTGATTTTCCCGTTGTTTCATTCACCGCCGTACGAATAGCGTAAGCAAACTCACGTAAGAATTGATCCCAAGTATCGTGTTGATCATTAACATAATTTGCAATCATTTGTACTATATCTCGATTAACTCTTTCAGTCCGATTTGCTTGTGGTCTATATGCAACAGTCTTCACATGCCTTATGCCTAATCTTTCACTTAAGTGCTCAAAAATTTCGGATATAAATTGGGGACCATTATCACTTATTAATTTTATTGGAGCTCCATAACGCGATATAAAGTTATCAAAAAATATCCGCTATTATACGAGATGAGGCCTTTTAAGAGGTATAATTTCAGCCCATTTGCTGAAATGATCGGTTATTACTAAAATATAGCGATTACGTCTTATTCTAGATATAGGATACGGGCCTAACAAATCTAACGTCACTATCTCATTTGGATAATTTGATATATGGATTTAATCGACCAGTGGTAACGCGTTTTTATAGTTATTAACTTGGCACATATGGCATGTAGAGACATACTGATCAATGAATTTTCTCATGTACGAGAAATAACAAACGTCCCGAATTTTATGATACGTTTTAAATCTTCCCAAGTGTCCAGCTATTGGTCTGTCGTGAAATTCTCTCATTATTTCATTCCTTAAAGATTTTTGGAATGTATACACGCATTTCACCCTAATGACGTTGCGTGTTTCGCATAAGAATAACAATCCTTCAATTAAACGGAAATCTGGGACCAATTTCTCACATATCGTTGCATTAACCGAGTTATCTTCCGGGTTTTTCTAAATATCTATATATATGACCTAATTCTGGGTCATTTTTCTGTTCTGTTATTAATTGTTCCGCGAAGTAAGTACTAAATCCCTGATTATGGCACAATTAAATTTTTTCTCCCTATACTTTCCACGGGATTCCTTGAAAGTATGTCAGCCACTGCATTTTGAGTTCCCGGTCTATGTTCCCATTCTATATTAAATTCTGCTAATTTGAGTGCCCATCTAATCATCCTACTCGACAAATTTTTGCCATGTGTTAGGCGTGTTAAGGCAGCGTGATCTGTTATCACTTTAATTGGCAATGATCCTAAATATGTTCTGAATTTGTTCAACGCCCATACTACTGCTAGACATTCTCTTTCGGTTACCGTATAATTCCTCTCTGCGTTGTTCAGTGTACGTGAAGCAAATATAACGGGTCTGTTTTGTTGATTAAGCACTGCTCCCAAACCGATCGAACTGGCATCTGTAAATAACTCGAATGGCTCCTGAAAGTTTGGTAATTTTAAAACTGGCGCTTTTGTTACCGCCGCCTTGACCTCTTCGAATGCCTTTTGTGCTTCATTGGACCAGACAAATTTTTTAATTTTCGTTTCTTATTTTTGACCGTGGGAAAAGCCTTCGCTAATTCAGCCTTGAGCGGTGCGAAATCCGTGGCTGTATTTTGCACTAACACTGATCCAAATATTGAGTACCAATCTTGAGCCCTTCCCCTGAGATGACTTTTTAAGTAAGCACATGACAGATTACTTGGAATTTCAAGTAACTGTATTTGATTTTCTATTGTTTCTAGGAACTCTAAAATGTTCTCTGACCCTGAAAAATACATATCGGGTAATACATTACATCCACCTGCATTACCTAACGGTCCAGGGTTCGAGTCCCTGTTCGGGCACCATTGCGACATAGCCATCCTGTGATGACTATGTCTAGGGTGATTCGCGTAAGCTAGAGGTGAGGGATTATCTAATTGATGAGACATTTTGGATTCTTAACACAACTTTTATTAAGAATAACTTATATTACTTAATTCTAATTAACAACTTTCTTAAAGTGAAAATGAGTCAACAATTAAACTTTATTTTCAAGTCAGATCGCGCCACTAGAACATTTATCTTAATTATATTTAATTAGCAGTCTAATCTAACTTCTTATACAAAATATTACCTTTTATAGAGTCACCTTCCTTCATAGGTTGAAGTAATACCTATTACGTAATTTTAGATGAGAAGATTCAGACTTTCTTAATCTTTATTATATTTTAATTGAGATGAACGTATCCTTCTTCCAGAGCTATAGGACGACTAACACTTGTTCCGAATGATTCCACGCTAAGTTATCTCTAGGTTTGTCGTTCTATTTCATCAAACTTTCTATCCTTTTAAAGTATATCTCTTTTGCATATTCGATTCGTTTCTCTTCTTGGTATTGGGTTGGAAAAGTTTTGCCATTAATCGTGGCCGTCAAAGAACTTAGGAGTTATGTTAGAAGAAGGACGCGAGAGACGTCACAAGCTTACACCTTCTGATCATGTTTTCAATTAGGTGGTCAACCACCACAGAATTAAGCAATCGCGATTCTTCTTGTAGAGCAGTTTCAAGCTCAGTAAGAGTGGCTGGAGGTGGGAAACGGGAAGATACAGCACGGTCGAGAGCATCTCAAAGATTTTCTATGGGATTAAGATCGGGTGAATATGCTGGCCACGCCATACGCGCAAACCCTTCACTCTCCAGGTAGTCATCGATGATGTCAGCTCTATTAAAACAAAAGTAGGGCCAACTGCTGCAGCGTACAATCTCACAATGGGTTCTAGGACTTCATCTCGATACCGGACAGCCGTCGCAGAACCCCGTTTAAAGATGTGCAGGTAGGTGCGGTATCCTAATGAAATTCCTTCCCACACCATGATGCTTCCGCCTCGGAATGCGTAATGTTCGGTGATGTTTTGGGGCTGATTGCGTGTTCCTTGTTTACGCCATATCCTTATACGCTTGTCATCTGGCTCCAGTGCAAATCTTGACTCATCAGTAAACATGACACAGTCCAATTGCCATGTTCCCGGCACCACTTTAATCGTGCCCCTCTTCATTGGACCGATAGATATGGTCAACGAAGATCGACCATATCACAACACTACCGTTAAACATTCTCTCTCGGCTACCGTATAATTCCTCTGAGCGTTGCTAAGTGTACGCGACGCAAACACAACTGGTCTCTGTCCCTGATTTAGAACCACTCCCACACCTATTGATATTGCATCTGTAAATAACTCGAAAGGCTTTTTGAATTCAGCATTTTTAAAACTAGAGCCTTCGTTATGGCCGCCTTGACCACGTCGAATGCCTTTTGCGCCTCAATGGACCAAAAAAAAAATTTTTTTTTTTTGTCTTCGTTTAAGATTATAAAGCGGTTCGCTAAGATCAGCATAAGTTTTAATAAATTTCGCGTACCTCTGGGCATACCTAAAAACTTGGATATCTCCTTGGAATTACACGGTGGTTTCATCTTAAGTATGGCTCGAACCTTTGTATCATCCGTTTTGATTCCCTCCTTACTAAAAATCAATCCTAAATACTTCAATTCATCACAACCAAATTTACATTTATCCTTGTTTAAGATCAATCCTGCATCTCGTAATAAACTAAAAACTTCCCTTTAATTCTCAACATGTTGAGTGAATGATGGAGACGAGATAATTACGTCATCCATATAAACATTCCCAAACCTCCCTATCACCGGTTTCAAAATCAAGTCTATCGCCTTCTGAAAATTGGGAGCCGCCCCTGATAAGCCAATGGCATACGCCGAAATGCGTAGGTGCCACTTTTTACTACGAACACGGTCTTAACAATATCACTGGGGTTTACTGCCATTTGAAAGTACCCACTTCTTAGATCAAGAAATGACATTATTGTCGTAAAGGGGATATTCGTTATTAAATCATCTATTAACGGTAAGGGATAGCGTGGATACTTCGTGATTGAATTAAGTTTCCTATAGTCAACCGCAAATCTATATGCTTCCGGATTATCCGGTGGTAAACCATTATTTTTTTTACATAACACAACTAGTGACGCGTACGGGGATTGAATTGGAACTATGGTTCCTTCTTCCAATATTTTCTCAATATGATAATCGAGTATCACTTGCTTTTGCCGATCATACCTGTACAGCCTGGAAACAACCGGTTGACTAATTCCCGTATCAATTTTATGGTATAAAACATGAGTAAGACCTGGTTTATCTGAGAACAATCTCTTAAAACAACTAAACAAATTTTGTAACTCCTGTTTTTGCTTATCCCCCAACTTTGTCTTAGACAGATCTATTTCTACATTTCCTTCCTCAAATGTTTTAAGCACCTTATCTATTTGCGAATCGGAAATCTTTAACGATTTTCGATCTAATTCTAAAACAATCTTTGACCCACTTATGAAATCTACCTCGAGAATATATAGATATTCCAAATCTGTCAACACATGAAACAACCAAGGCTTTTAAAACTCCCTAATTCGAATATTCAATTCTACAATTCCTACATTTTGACATTTCGCTCCCTGTGCCGTGATCACCTGAGCACGCGATTTTTTTACTTGTTTATAAAAAAAAAATATTTTCTATATATTTCCTCAGATATAAATGACTTCTCCGCTCCAGTGTCCCATAACGCTTTCGTAAATGTTTCATTTAATAAAATAGGAACATATGGAAGTTAAATTGGAGACATATCGCAGAAAATTTAATCGGTATATCCACTGCCGAGTTCTTTTAATTACTTTGAACATCACTAACTTTCAAAACATTCAATTGTCTCCTTTGTATCCTATCGCCTCGACTAAAATTCTCACTCGAACCCCTATTTCTGCGGCCCCCTTTATTAAAATCATCATTTCGATCTCTATTTCTAAATTGGTATCCCATATCGTTGAATCTGTGGCCATCGTTTTGAAATCTATTCCTACTCTCGAACCACTGTTTTCCTTGACGGCCATTCTCGTAGTTACCTCTATAATCATTTCTGCCATTAATTGGTCTGCTCCCATCTTCTGAATTATCTCCAATTTCTGCGATTATCACCACCATTAGACATCCTACGCTCATTCCAACCTCGTCTTTCCACATTATCACCATTCCGCAAACCCCACGTTGCTTTGCAAGAATACCTCCCTTGAAATTTAGCTAAGATCTCCAAAGTTGTACCGTATTTTGTGGATTTCGAACCTCCCCATAATCTTGAATTTGTGGCTGGAGTCTAACAAAAATGTGACCCACCAAGTCCACCTGCGACATCCCCAGTTCTAGTTTTTGATGCAACTTTAATAAATCGTAAACAAAATCCGTTGGCTCCTGGTTTTTTCTCTGCTGATTCGCATAAAACCGAGTTTCTAAATCTGTATTATTCCGTATGGCATGGAATGCTTTTGATAATTCTGCTTTTAGCTGCGTGAAATCCGTGGAGGTATCCTGCACTAACACTGATCCGAATATCTGATACCAATCTCGGACCCTTCCCCAGAGATGACTTTCAAATAAGCACATGCCAAATCGCTGGTTATTTCTAGTAAATTTATCTGATTGTCTATGGCTTCCAAAAAGTCGACCACATTTTCCCCGACCCGGTAAAGCACACCAAACCCACTCGAGCTCCCTACCCCGGGGTCATATAAATTAAATCGCGTTGGGCACCACTGCGATACCGCCCCTCTTGGGTGACCGTAACTTTGATTGTCAGCGTGAGCTAGAGGTGTAGGGTTTGCAAAAGGAATAGATATTTTTAATTCTTAATATGATTTTATTAAGAATGGAACTTAAATGTCTAACAATTTACATAATATTATTTAAGCGAGAATCTATAATGAACAAACACATCATAATAGTTAAACCGAATCTCGTAACTTAGACCACTATAATTATTTAATCCGCCTACTCTTACTTCTAATAATATTACAAGTCCAATCCCAAAATAATCAATTCCACCTTAATCCAAAAGAAAATCTTATGAAGAAACGTCCGGGCGCTAATGGTATGCACCTTGACTTTTTGGTTTATCTTCCGGAAACTTCCAATTGACGAAAGTCATGTTTTATCTCTTTTACCATAACTTTCCCCCAAATTGCCATATCCTTTACTGAAACTTCTGTTTTTTAAAAAGCTACTTTTTATTTTTTAAATTTCCCTTTTTGGGGGTTTTGGGTTGGAAAAGGTTCCCTTTAAACCCCCAAAGAACCAGAGGTCATTTAAAGAAAAGCCGGGACCCCTCACAAGTGTTTTCCAGAAAATGCCCTTCAAATTCCAAAATAAAATGAAAAAATTTTTAAAGTTAACTCGCAAAATGGGTGCATTAACTACACAATAAATTTCTATTTTTTTAAAAAATTTAAATACGTTTAAAATAAATCTTGAGGGTTTCTTTTGTCTGAGACAACCATAATTCAATGTAATTGTAAAAAAAAAACCAACAAAAAATGTTTTTTTTATTATCTTTACAGATTTTTTATTAAAACTTCGCGTGGCACTGAAAAATTTTTTTGTGCCCCCAAACGTGCCATGGGTTGGTCATTTAATAACGCTGGGGATCTTCAAAATTTTTCAGTAAAGCGAAAATTTTTAAAACTTTAATTGAATCTTAACCCAACTCATCCTTCAGTTTCAAACTTTTAAATCAGTTTCCCCAGGGTTGAGTTAAACATTCAAACCACACACACCGTTGTAATCATTAGATAAAAATTATTTTTGTTTCACGTTTTATTAACATTGGTACTTTTTTGTTTATTAAATAAAATTAATTGAATAATTTTCAGACATTTATACAACCTCTGTCAATAAAATTCAGTGTATTGTCTTGTAACTTTAACGTAAATGAAACATTAACGAAAGTTACCTTACTCTCCTTTGAAATAGTCACTTCCCCAAAACAAACCCCGCTGAACCCGCTAAAACTTTTTCCTGGAAATTTTTGTAAAAAGTTTTTTTTGGGATGGAGTTCAAAAGCCTCGTCACGTTTCATTGGATGTTTGGAATATCATCAATATCGATAACAAGTTTTCTCAACCCTAAATTCTGGGTAACGATTTGTAGCAGCAATTCACGGTTAATCTACAGTTCATCAGCTATCATGTGCACAGTTAATTGATGATCTTTAGTGATACATTTTTCCTCACTTTCTTAACGTTTGTTCTTGTTCCCCCTGCCAACTGATGGGAAAGGAGCCCCGGGGCCCCACGAAATTCATCATGGAAAAGGGGCAAAGTGGCCCCCTGTTTTAGCCGAAATTTTGAGCACCATACAGGAAAAAGTACGATTTGGCGGTTACACCCAATTTAGGGGGAGAACACTTTTGGGGGTTGTCAGAGGCCTCCCACCCTCTTCCCCTTCCACCAACCACACGGGGAGGACTTGCGGCTCGACGGCTTTTAGTGGGGCAAGGGGCCCATCATTTACAAATATCCCAAAATTTTCTCCCGGGGTTGGGCCCCGTCCAACAGCACGGGGGTCAGCGTCGCTAACCACTATACCGGATGGGCGACTTCTTAACGTTTTCGTCATTAAAGGATGTCACCAGTCTTCCGGTACGGGGGTTGTCAGAAACATTTTCCCTTCCTTCTCAAAAGCGGGTGAACCACTCTTACACACTTTTCATGGACAGTGCTTGGTCATTATAAACACGTACCAGCATTCCATAAGTTTCTTTTGATGTCTTGCTAAGCTTAAAACAAAACTTTAAATTGATCTTTATTCGTTCATTTTCCTGTTCTCAGTTAAGAACCAATGTACTAAACAAGTACTTCGTAAAACAAGTTTCCCACGGAACACAAACGATGCTAACTAACAACAGCGGGATCAGATGGTTAACGCCTGTCTCTACACATGTTCAGTGTTTTGTTCGCCAGTGTTGCCAGATCAGCCGTTTTGACTTCATTCACCGAACTTTATTGTCAGAAGTTGTATTATTATTCTCGTTTTTGAAGATAGCCTATAAGGTCTTTTCTCGTTAATTAATTGATTGCATTACTATTCCACTAAAGGAATATAATTTTAATATTTAATATTTTTAATATTCTCATTTAAAGTTCCACTAAGAATATAATTTAGGAAAAATTCCCCTGAAGGAATAATTTTAAACACAACTCCATATTCAAATAAAAAATAATTTGTTAGTGCAGCGCGATGGATGTTCCGAAAACTAACTCCGACAAACATGGAACAACGAATGGTCGTCAACCTGGAACATTTCGTGCGTTACCGTAAAGATGGCAATGACTATCTGTTTCGAATTGCGACGGGGGATGAAGGGTCCACCATTTTACACCTAAAACGAAGGCCGCATCTATGGAGTGGAAACAGCCGTCATCAGCTGTCCGAGATAAGTTCAAAACACCTCCCTCTGCAGGTAAAGTTCTCCTTACAACTTTCTGGGACTCCCAAGGAGTTTTGTTGCTGGACTTTTGGAACCATCAATGCTACGCGGCACTGTAACAACCTGTCGAAATTGAAAGAGGCGATTCAGAAAAAAAGTGGCATAGGCTTCTCAGATCTGGCGTTCTGTTGATGAATGATAGTGCAAGGCCAACCTTGGTGAAGGCAACGCAAAACCATGTTGCAATTCTTGGTTGGGAGCGTGTACACCATCCACCATACAATCCTGATTTCTCACCAAGTGACTTTTATCTGTTTCCGGCTTTGAAGAAGAATCATGCCGAAAGTGCTGGAAGCAATGCTGATGTGAAATAGGCCGTTAAACGCACTTTATTATGTTAATCCCTGTGCTTTTCCTGAAGGACTTTTTGAAGCTTATTAGTCGGCATGACAAATGTCTCAATGTACTTATGTGGAAAAATAAAGTTATGTAAAGTTATGTTATGTCTTATTCTACGTTTTGACTTTTATGCACAACTCTGACCGCAGTCGACAGGGGAAACTTATTTTCCGACTCACCCTCGTAAATTAGATATTTCTTTTTCATTAGGTTAAAATAAACTTGTACAAGATTGGCTGTCTTAAAGTTTATGTAAGAAACAACTTGGAAATTTTTAATTGGGTAGAATAAGAAATTGAAAAGTTTTGTACATTCGTATTTTTCAGTAAGAACTATTCAAAATAGGCTCAATAGTTTTTATCGTCATTCATGGTTGACAATATTAAAATAAAAAGGAAATATAAAATTTCAGCCACAACACCGCCAAATCGCTGTAAGAGACACTTACCAAGCATTCTCTGTTTATTAATTCAAGTTACGTAAGTTCAGTGAAAAATAAGAATAATAATGAATCGATAAAAAAATCAGAAAAATGAAGACTGATTCGAGAAATATGCTACAGCTTTAAAGTTTTTACTGTGTAAAGTACGAAAAGCAGTTTTAACATTGTGTACATCATTTACCCGTGGCTTAACATTTCGAGTTTTAGAAGAAAGAAAAGATAAATATTAATCATACACACGCAATGCTTAATTATTTGAAATATTTATAAAATTTTCTTCAATGATTAAAAGTTACTTTTAATAAATTTGATCAAATGAGCAACTTTATTTTAATAATAAATAAGACACTTTAAGGTATCCGACTACGTTCGGAACTGTGATTTTAAAAAATCACATAAATGGATAATTTTTATGATATTTAGTGTCGCTTGGATTAGAGTACATGTATAAAATTGTTTTAAGAACATTTTGACAAAAAAAAATTATTTAAATACAATATTTTGGCAAAAAAATTAACTTAGAATAACCTTTTTTCATAATGTTCTCCTTTTGTGAAAAATGCTTCTATTATAATAATATTTTGCCTGTATATAGCTCAGACCTCTGTACAGAGGCTCAACTATGATTTTTGAAAAATTCATATTATTTTTAAAGTTACAATCCATTGAAATAATTATCGGTGTTTTTTTTCTTAAAATTGCTCCTCTCTGTTGTCGTAAAACATGGATAAACCCATTTCTAAGTTATATATTTCAAACATTCTAGTTGAGCCTCTGTACAGTGGTCTGAGCTATATTCAGGCAAAATATTATTATAATAGAAGCATTTTTCACAAAAGGAGAATATTTTGAATGTGGGTCATTCTATGTTCAGTTTTTGTCAAAATATTGTACTTAAATCATTTTTTATTGTAATACTATTCTTAAAATAGTTTTATATACATTTTCTAATCTGACACTAATATCATAAATATTATCCATTTACAAGCTTTTCTAAATCACGGTTCCGAACGTAGTCGAGATACCTTAAAGACTTTTAAAAAAGATGATATTTTATACTTATTTTAGTAATGTAAGTGCAAATTATTACCATCGATTAGTACTAGAATAATTATAAGCAAGTAAAAGTAGTACTTAATGTTACATAGATGAATTTGATAAACAATTGCCTACAGAGCTCTCTAGAGGTAATTTTTCAGCCGATTGGAAATGAAAGCAAAAGAAAGAAGTTTTACTATAAGTAATATAAGTTAAAAATAGGATAAAAAATAGTGCTTGAGAACGTATTGCTTTCTTATCAATATCCAACCAGAGCCGCATACAAATGATATATTTCATTACATCATTAAAATAAAATTTGAAGTCGACTGCATTTCGGAGAAAAATTTGGAAAAAAGTTAAAGACGATAGGAAAGTATTCGAAAAAGGAAATAAGTTAAAAAAAATAAGGGCCAAATTCTCCAATTTTGAGTTTCTGACATTTTTTACTAAAATAGAAAGGGAAATCCCGAAGATTCTAATAAAATGAGAATTTTCTGCATCTCTAAATCTTAGAAACTTTACTCACTTTCCTTTTGTTTCGCAAAATCAATAAAGTTTTAAGATTTCCGCAGCAGTTGTTACGTTGTTATTTCAACTAAAAGAAGATTAAAATATTCTCTTTCCTATGCAGCATTTTAAAGTAGGAAATAATGGAAACTTGTATGAAGTTTTACCTGCATTATTAAAGAATTAATTTTTTTGAAAGTGAAAGAAAGAAAAGAAATAGAGGTTTAACTTTTATGGAAAGAGGCTAGCATTTATGTGGATCCTGCTTAAAAACTTGAACTGAAGTTTGAAAGAAATTTTAAGAACTTTTCTATTTCCCCAGTAGAAAGTTTTCAACATTAATTATTCAAATTTATACAAGGATACTTAAGTGAGTATTTTTGAAATGTTCAAGTTGATATTTTTCGAATGGGACTATATATCTATTGATGATTTCTACTATTAAACAACTCATTGTAAAAAGTTATTGAAAAATTAGTGGAAAATAATTATTTTGACTTAATCATTAATTAAAAATGAAAGCATGTACTTATTACAGAGCTGAAAAGTTGAAGATTGTCTTATACAAAATCAAGTTATAAAACAAAAGGAAGTTTTATCATTCTATTTTTAACTATCCACAAAAATTGCTCTTAATTCATTATCTACTATAAGGAAAAGTTACGCATAATTTTATATTGATAATTGATATTTAGAATTTAGACAGTGCTTACCATACAAAATTGCAACTCAAAAAGAAGATTAAACTTTAAGCAAATTTTACTTACTATACGTAATATTACGTATAGTAAAGTATTATACGTATTATAGTAGAAAAAAGTACAATTATATAAATTTGAAGGCAATTTGGAATTACAGAGGATCAAAAATTAGTGCACATTGGCCGCTTTTGGCTGGTAACAGGGCTGTAGCTCAGCTGGACATCGAATCTAACTGCGCTTGTATGTCAGATAGGGTCAAATCATTCCATTCTTCATCAAGTCTGGTTCATCTATTGCACTGGTTATAGAGTGGTATCTATATACAATCTGACCACATGTTTTTAGTGGGCGAGAAATGGAGAATGCGTTGTCCAAGGCCAAACGCCTTCTGTATCGAGGTAGGTTAGGATACGCGGTCTTGCGTTATCTAGTTAGTACGATGACGTTTCCATGGCCTCGAAGATAAGGTACATTCAGTGGGTATTAGACAGAGTTTCTCAAACTGTGGGGCGCGTAACTCTAGGGAGGCGTGTTACCCCTACGTGAGGAGCGCGAGCACATATCGAAATGTCGAAAATAAGATTACTTAAAAGGAAGCAAAACAAAATACGTACTGACCTAATAAAAATAAAATGCACATTTACACTGGTTTAATATACTTATAAATGTATCAGTACTGCTCAATGTATTTGACAATTTATTTATCAATATTAAGTTAAGAACAAGTTTAATAATTACTATTCACCTCCATGAGCTTATATACAACATTGTATACAAAATACTTATCTTGATAATTTGTACGGTTCATAATGAAGGTCACATTGTAGCTGTAGTGTCACTCTACTCTCTCAATTATTGCATTCAATACATTATTATTGCAAGGGAGAGGGGCGATGAAATGCCTATGCAAACAAGCTAAATTCCCGACTCGAGGTCCATGATGTACCTGTACAGTCCGATTATACCAACTTGACAGCATATTTATACTCTCCTGTGTTAGTGGAAGCAGACTTTTGAGATTCTGAAAGGGGCGCGCGGCTTTCAATATGACCTTCCTGGAAATCATCGATTCCATATTTTGCACGGCAGTCGTTTTATTCCGATGAATGCGAGTAACAATATCGCGCAACGATAAAACATAATCTCGTCAGGCTACGATTCTACAGCTATCGAGATCAACACGTAGACTGTTTTCTCTTTAAAGGGCAACAGATTTTGATGCGATGGGATTTCCGGGAAAGAGAAACCGCTGCCTGGCTTTACTTTATACAAGGGTTTTAGATGCCGTTTCTCTCCGATTCATTCATGTTTTGAATCATCATTTGCACCCAGGCAAATAGAATTTATAATATAAATAATTTTTTACAAATAATATAAATAATATATTATAAATAATATAAATAATATATTATAAATAATATAAATAATATATTATAAATAATATAAATATAAATAATATATTATAAATAATGTAATTAAATATAAATAATTTATAATATAAATAATAATATAATTTAATATACTTGCACACACACACACATCATGTTTTATGTTATTTTTTGTGTTCTCTTTTTTATAAAATGTATAACACAGAACTTTTCTTTCAAAAAAAAATTACGTTTATTTTCCATGGAGCAACAGCATTTTTTTTAAAATGGTTGTAGCTGGAGGAAGTATATATAGTGCTCTGTTTTCAGTTAAAATAAAGTATTTTATTTCCACGGAAGAATTAACTTCTTTTGATTTAAATCTATGTAATCATCTTCGTGAGAAAAAAAATTATATTATGTTACCTTTTTTAAAAGCAATAATATTTAGAAAGAGAAAATGCATTAAAAAAAATTATTTCTTTTATTTATTTGTAAAATATGTTGCTTTTAAGAGATTAATTAAAGTTTTTATTTCCTTAGGAAATATTACATTATTTTTCTGGATGTGTTATGTAGATGGTAAGGCCCAGTGGTCAAATGGTAGCGTATCGCACTTCCACGCCACAGGTCTGGGTTCTATTCCTGGGCTGGGCAAGATCAACTCTGTCTTTCATCCCTACTGCAGTGGGTCGATAAATGAGTTCCAAGATTGTTTGGGAACTTAAACACTAGGGGTCTCGCTACAGACTGACCACCTGATCGGGACATCTGCTCATGCACCTCAGTGCCCAATGGTCACATATTCTGGGATGGGCACAGTAGGCCCTGTCCTTCACGGGGTGTTGCGCAACTAAGTTTGAGTTTGATTTATGTAGAAGCACAGCCGTTAACCTAGCGGACTGTTAATCCTGAAAGATTCCGTTTCGAAGTTCAGAAAGAAAATCGACTCAAGGAACTTCAATTTGATATTATCGAATCTAATTCACAAGGAATAAAAGAATTCACATATTAATTAACTTACAAGAATATTTCACAAGACCTATTTATATTCTGCCAAAGAGATGCGCGAAATGGTGACTGTTGCCACAAGACCACTCCTAAACGGAAGTGGCTCGCCGGAACAGTTTTACCTGACGGGAGTTAAGATTTAAGAGAACTCGGTACCCCCAAAATGGTACCAAACTTTCGTTTTTTTCCCAGTTTTATTTAATCTTATTCCACGCATTATTATCTTTCATTTGACATCACTTTTACATGTGGGATAGTTAGAAGTTGGATAAAACTTCTTCTGAAAAATGTAAATTAACACATTAGGCAATTCGTCCACCTACCCCTTTTAGAAAAAAAGTTTAAGTGTTTTGATGTATATAAAAAAATCTATTTTGAAAAGAGAAATAATAACTATGAAAACAGAATGTGTATTATATAAAGCAGGATATTACCGAGGCATTACAATAATGTAATTTCTTTTCCTTGTGAGCATGTAAAAATTTTGAATTAAGGCATTTTATATTAATAATTTCAGTTCTTATTCCTCATATGTTTTTCATACAAATATAATTCTTCAATATTATTGTAAGAAAAAAACTAAAATTTCTGTCATAAGAGAAAAAAAATTTTTTAACATTTTTTTAAAAATTTTCTTGTGCAATTAATACTTTCTAAAAATTCGTCATTAATAAAAATGCGACTAAGAATCGAAGGCAAAACATTTGTTGGATGGAGGAAATTGAGTTTCCACCCCTTTCAAAAGGAAAAATTTAACCGTCCATTCTCGCAAGTATCTTCCGTATTCAATCTCTCCTAAACATCATTGTCTGCTCGTATATAGAAAAATTGTTTGTATACGCTCTTTTTTAATCCGCTAAACATCAAAGATATCGGTAATAGCGTCAAGACAAGTTCATTATTGCGCAATTATGGAAAGGAAGGCAATTTTATATGCAGAACAAAACGAAAACAGAGCAGCTGTCACTGAAAATTTGACGCGGTTGAAACAAATATACTTCGATGAAGTTAGCAAAATGATATAATTTTTGCTTGTAAATGTTCAATAGTCTTTAACAATTCTTTTACATTCTTCTATACTGCATACTTTTTAAAAAATGTCGCGTAACAAATCCATTGGATGGTATGGAAGACGATACCAACATGACGACGTGTGGGAAAATTGCGACGCCGGCACCACTTTAAAGTTATGTGTAAAAATGGGAGTGATGAATGATTTTCGAAACATGATACTGACCGTTAGAGTAATTATAGGTTCATGTATGCATTTGAAAGTTTTTAATACAGGTAAGCTAAATTAGTTGTTAACTGTTTTTATTTCTCATTACTTTTTTTAAAATTGCTTAAGAAACGGATATGGTTTAAACTTTTACACAATTTTCATTTTTTATTTTTCTCAAAACTGTGTAGAGAATTTGGGGGACTTAAAATTGGTAATAATTTTTTTTGTCACAAAAAATTTAGAGAATTCGGGGTGTGGCTTAGAATTGATGGCGGTTTAGATTCGAGTAAATACGGTACTATTTTGTTTTCACCATTACAGTTTTTCATAAAAACTATCCAACTCTTATTTAACTGACGAAAGAAACATATAGGAAAATTAAAAAGTATGTTAGAAATGTATTATTTTTTAAACGGATAGAATGTGCAGTATTTATATAATTCCGCTTTTTAATGTTGAGTCTGATAATATTCGAATAACTATATTAATAAGGTGACCAGTTATTTTACATTAAAAAGGAGGACGAAAAAGTAAAGAAAAAATTACAACTTAAATATGTGAAATATTTTACAGACTTACACTTATTATGCTTAGATCCCTTTTAATTAATTACTTAAACGAGTATTTTTCCATTGAATGATTTTTTTCGCGATACATCATTTCCGAATAAATCGGAAATTTCGAAGCTAGAAATATCCTTAACATTGAATTTTATGGTAAATGTTGCAGTTAAAGCATCAACATTCAACCTTGATTTCCCATTGTCCAAAAATCATTACCTATTGAAAAAACTCTTTCAACTGCTGTTTTAGTTTCTGGACAGTACAACGTAAATTAAAAAAGAATATACAGTCGAACCTCCATGTTAAGAACCTCTATATAGCGAACTTTTTCCTGGAACCAAGAAAATTCCACGATTTTATTCGTAAAATAACCTCTCAATAGCGAAGTGCATTTTCTATGTAACGAATTTTTTCTCTTGTAATTCAAATATTCTCCCTATTTTTGAAATATTTCTGGACATTTCAAGTTATTCTATCTTTTAACACACTTTAAGTGGTGATAAATCTTGAACTGGTTTTATTAGATGCCTAATCACACACACACACACGCACCGAAAAACAATAGAATTCTGGCCGTTTCATCAAAAAGTTTCAACATTTATAACCCCATTGCCAGTCAACTGGAAACATCATATATCCCTTTTTACTCTCAGTGGGGATGTCTCGTGTCCCCGTGTCCTTGAACTAGTCTCTGTTCATTTATAGTGTTGATCAGTCACACTGGTAACTTCTTTTCTTGTTGCTCTAAAATGTCAAAACATGAGATGCTTGTACATCAAAAATTTAATTCTTCAGGGAAGTCGATAAAGGTGTCAAAAAGAAATTCCTTGCATGTTTCACTGCTAACACTTTTCCTTTTTTGATAGATAAGATATATAAAATAAATATATGTATTAATTTATAAAAAGAGGTGTGAATAATTACTTTTAATATATAGTGTTTATGAATTTAAGGTGTTGTTTTATGTGGTTTTATCAAGAGAAAGGGGTGAAAGATGAGACACTCTATATAACGGTTTTCCATATAACAACTTCTTTTTCGGGATTTAGTGACTTCGTTATATAAAGGCTCGACTGTATAATTAAATTTTGTAAGAGATGTGGTGTTTTGGGTATTTGAATATTCCCCCTTTTTTTTATCAATTTCAACATGTTGATTTTCTCATTGTTCTAATTTATTAGAATTTAAATATACGCATTCCGTGTTCTAATTTCTTCAAACAGATGCGTAACTGTTTGGCTGGCTTCTTTGGATAGAGATGAACAGATTAGTTTTAAAATATTAGAAAGAGACATTGGAGGCTTTGAGGAAAGGACAAACCTTTAAAAGGACTGCCCTCCCTAGAGAAGGACGATTGGTCACCTTAATATTAATCTTTAGAGGCTTTTTGCAATATTTATTGCTATAATACAGACATAGATTTCTTTTAAAAACCTTTTAAAATCCACACACTGGGTAATATTGTTAATTATTTTTACGTGTCTTATATATAAAATTAAGTACGAATGATGCAACGTGAGAATCATACACATGATATAAAAGTGATTAAATTTTATTCACTTATGGCGTATAAAAGCACTTAGAAAATGGAAAAAAAGTAGTTTAAAACTCAAACGTGAAACAGGAGCAGTCGCATATTTCTTCTTTAAGAAGAGATTCCTTCTCTTTGTGGTGTGGCATACCATCGTCTTCAACTTTCTCACGTTTCCAGTTACGACTTTTTCAAAAGGTTTCCGAAAATAAGACAATTTCGATTTATTTTTACCCAGGCAACGGGGTTTCTTTTGGTCTTTTAAGGAAAATTCTTTTTCAACAATCTTTTTTTCGGGGAAGAAAAGTGTGAGTATTTCTGCAAAATGTAACTTGAATTTAAAATGTTTGAAATAAGATGGAAGTATTCTGCTTAAACAGGGACTAAAAATGAATTTAAAAATTAGGTTATAAATAAAATAAACGCGTTACTTAAATAAAAAATAATCATGTATAAAATAAATTGAAATTGAAATGGAGGAATTCCTCACCCATACCAGCAATTTTGTAAAATTATTTTGTTAAGGTTTTCTTTAACCCGCGGTCACTCGCGCCTGTTTTTCTACCGTCGTTACTCCGGGGTGTAGAACACCCCCAAAATCTTAACACTGTATTTAAATAAGAAAAAAATTTTTTAAATCAATTATGATATATATTTTATGAAGTTAAGAGGTTTTTGTATTATACAAACAAAATTGTTAAATTTATTGCATTCAAATGAGACTAGCATTAATTTAAACTAAACCTACAAAATTTTCTTTTTAAAAATACACAATTTTATTTTTTCATAAACCACAAGTAAAACTATTACCATAATTAAATACTTTATAATTAATGAAAAAGGATAGTAAAAGTAGAAAAATAATATTTTAAATCTTTTTTCCTTAAGGGACTGTATTCATATGCTTTAAGACATATTTTCTTTTGGAAAAAAACAAATAATTTTAAATCTTTTACCCGTGGACAAGCAGTGCAACCCCCCTTTTTGGGGATTAATGCTTTTTTTAATATTTTCTGTTCGTAAAGTTCTTTTTTGAGTGTTTTTTAAGGTTTGGAAATGATCTCATATCCCCGGGCTGCCAAGATCCATTCTAATTCCTCTAAAAATTTGAATGTCTCATTTATTTTCGGGAAGAACCGAATGATAGAAAAAGGAACAAAATTTCCCCGGGGTATTAAGTAGATATAAAATATTTGCAAGGGCCCAAAAGGTTACATTTCGCGATACATCATAATACGAATTTCATCAGTGGTATCAACACCACCTGTATTATAAAATTTAATTTCAAGTTTCATCTCTCCAACTTTGGTTACGAAATCCCCCCAGTCATCAATTCACTTAGTTCTTTTTTTTCAATCTGTTGAGATACAGTATCTAATAGACAAAAGTCGCTATTTCTCCCTTTCCCATGGAGTTTTTGAAAATTTTAAAAAATGTTTTAAATTTTTTTTAAAAAAATTGTTTTTTTACAATTATTTTATAGAATTATTTAATACCACATTTTAAAATTTTTTAAAAAAATATTCGCATATTAATATATTTAAAAAAAAAATTAAGGGGAAAGAAAAACGTATTTTTCCCGTAGATGCTTCAGCAAAAATATAACTCAACACTGGGGGTTTCCCCAGCCCCCCAAATTTAACTTTGGTCGTTTCATTCCAATCGTTCAGCGAAATTATTACATCAGGTCTGAAGGTTCAATGACCTAAAATGAGCAGCTACAGAAAAAAAACGTGGCTCTGCGCTTTTTTTTTTTTAGAATTGGGAGGCTTTTCTTGTTGCTGGGGTGTCAGAACACCCCGGAGTATCGGGGGTTGAAAAACCAGAAAAAAAAGTTTAAAAAAAAAACATAATTTTTCAGACGCGTTTTGGTATTTTTAACATACCTTCCAAATATGCATTCTTTTGGGAGAGGAATAAAAATCAAAAATGGGGGAAATTTTCTTGTAATTTCTTTTGTAAGTTTTTTTTAAAATAAAAATGATTACATTTTAAAGGGCAGTAAATATCAGTTAGAGTTATTCTGTGTGCGTTTCTACTACACAAATAGCATTGTGTAAAACGGGTCATTTCAGATAGCTTATCTTTCTACATCGTTGACGCTAAAGTTCCTTATAGTCGTTTTACCAGTAATTACACTACTGGGGGCCCTTTGGCAATTGATAGTCAAATTTCGTAAATCTTTCTTTTAAAGGAAGGGAAAAGCACTTGCAGCAAACGGACACGACTATCAAAATGTGCAAACGACAGTAGTTATCAAAAACCCGTGACAATAAGGCTTAAAAATCTAAACCCAAAACAAGGGGGAATCGGTTTTGCAAAAAAATAAAATTTCCCCAAAGGGTCATTGTCAACTACCCAATATGTTACATTCTCTTCTATACAACCTGTATATTTTCCAGCACCATCTTACAGTGTTTGTCTGTGCAATGTTACGCTTATAACCATCATCCTTGTATTTAACTTCACAACATTGGCAGAGTCGTATAGAGAGATATCATAGCCGATCTCCATGGCTACCACAACAGACTCTCATCACATAATATTCAAGGATGTATTTCTCTTCAATTTTAGGATGCATAATCATTGGATTCTTGTGAGGGCCGATAGTCTTTTGTTTTATAGCGGCATATATCAGCGCTATCTTTTATGACAGAATGTTAACATTCTTCTGTGAACTTCTGTAACAGTTCAACAATATGTTGATGACATCCTGCGACCGGTTGCTTTACCCCCTATGGAACATCATCCTGGAGTGATGTTCCATCAAGATAATAGCGTACCCTCTATGGTTTAGATCAGGGGTACTCAACCTTTTTTTTTTTGCTGGGCCGCATACATATATTAGTTATTTCACTCGGGCCGCAACATGAGGATAAATAGGGGTAGGGGGAATGCTTTAAGACCAAGATAACATTCGAAATTTAAAATGTGGAAATATTATAACTTTTGTTTTGCTTTTTTTAATTATTATTTTTTATATATTTCTTTAATTATTTTTGTCGCTAACACTAAATTAGAGGCATTTAAGAAACACTCCTTCACTATTTCTGCATCAATAAATGGTTTCATATGATTACCAATAACATAACAAACCTCTTGAAAGAGATCTTCGAAGAAAAGCAACATTTAATGATTCCTGTTTATTGGTATTTTTTAAATAAAGCACTTTCGTGACAAATCAAACAGTTACTGATCCATATTTGTTTTTCACTACAAAATAGTCAACTTCCCAATCATCTTGAAACGATTTTTTTGAATATTTTTCGCCTGCAAGATATGAAAGATAGTTAAAAATTAGTTCCACCCATAAAATTGTCGCTACTCCACTGTTTCTGCTATCTCTAACCGTAACCATTCCAAATAGAAAAAGAATATCAATTCGTACTCGTACGATACCGACAGCAAAAAGCGAAGTCGATATAGGTATTTGATTTTTTGACAAAGAGTTTCCCACCAAATTTTTAGTGCAATGCTCTTAAATAAGTAAATTTCTCAGAGCAATGGACCATGACCGAGACACTTAAAAAGTCTCGGTGGGTCGCATGTGACCCACGGACCGCAGGTTGATTATCGCTGGTTTAGATATATATCTAGATTGCTTCTTTGCTGTTGATACTCATCTTTAGCCAGCAAAATCAAAGACCTTCCACCAGTTTAATTTGTATGGAATACAGTAAGCCGCCATATTAAGTGACCCCATAATATCTCAGATCTAAAAGAAAAAATGAGTTCCAGGTAAAAAGTATCGCAAGAAGATAACAAAATATTTGTCGATATCTATACCCTATACTAAAATCGGCAAACAATTCTAATATAACTTTAATCATAATTTATTTATTAATCTTAGAGTAGTTTTGCTTTTGTATGTTCTGAAGCACGTTGCTCAAAAGCGAGTTCTAAAAGTAGATTTGAAAATAACTTGAATTCTATTGACAGGAAATTAAAAATAGAGCTAATAGAGATCGCAAGGTTTTTGAAATTTTTCTAAGTAGAAAATTAAAAGTATGGTGTTCTTATAAATGAAAAGCAAAACAAAATTCATTTAAAATACATTCATGGACAAAAAAAAATTAGCGCACCAAGAAGGAATAATCAAAATAAAACGAAATTTTACATACGTAATAACTACTTTGATATGAGTAAATGCTTAGAAAATCAAAGAAAAAGGATCATTTATTTCAGAGAAAAAGGCAAAAGAATAGAGGATTTATTACCCTGTTGAACCCCATCTATATATAGCGCGAATGCACGATGCGATACGATCAAGCATTGAGGCATACAAGTTTTGTATGATGTCTTGAGACATTACGTTCCATATTTGCTGTAACCTTGCCTCTAGTTCGTTCAAACTCGTGGGATGCCCAACTCGCCATCCCAAATGATCCCAGATAGGCTCGATTGAAGACAAATCTGGGGATAGGGCAGGCCAAGGATGGGAAGTAACATTGCGGATACAGTCTTGTGACCCTTGGCATGTGAGGCCGAGCATTGTCTTGTTGAAAAATGGCTCCTGGAAGCCGTTGCATGAGTGGCAACACATGTGGTTGCAGGATGTCATTGGCATACCGCTGGGCTGTCATGGTGCCACGGATCAATACTAGAGGTGACCGTGTATTGTAGGCAATGGCACCCCATACCATCACACCAGCTGTGGGAGCGGTGTGTCGCTGTAAGGCAAAGGCAGGATTGAGGCATTCACCACGGGGTCTCCACACACGAACACGATTGTCATCACTGCTGAGATTGAATCTGCATTCGTATTCATCGCTAAAGACGACCTGGTTCCATTCCGCTGCAGTCCCGTTTCCTCGTGCGTGGCACCACTCCAAACGGAGGCGTCGATGGGTGGGCGTCAAGGGCAGCACACGTAATGGGCGCCGCGATCCCAAATGTCCTTCAGCCAGGTGCCTTCGCAAGGTTCGAGAAGACACAGGGACCCTAGTAAAGGTGCTACCTGCGCCTGGAGGGCAGCTGATGAAGCAGTTGACTGTACGCGTGCATTTCTTACGATATGGCGGTCTTGTCGATGACAGGTCTGTAGAGGGCGTCCTGAGCCTGGTCTTCGTGTAAATGACATGTCTCGGACCCACTGGTCCCAACACCTCACCACACAATCAGAGCAGCCTAATTGACGAGGTACGCGCCTTGCTGACCACCCAGCTTTCATCATGCCGATGATTCTTCCCCTCTCAAACTGCGACAGCTGCTCATATTGTCTTCGAAAACGGCGTAATGGCATGTCTACCTCAGCTCTTCCTTTGTAAACGATTTAGCACATTCAAACAAGCTTTGGTTACCTGTTTTATACTTCACGGAGAAAGACATTAAACGCCCTCTACCGACTATAAGTAAGTAATGCGCAATCACGCTGCATTTTTAATCATTTGCATATCTCCCCAAGATGTACCTTCGTGCCAATTTTCTTTACGATCCCGCAATTATTTCTTGGTGCTCTAATTCTTTTGTCCATGAGTGTATATCACAGAGAAATTAAGAATACCCTAAAGTCGCATTTGTCTTCCTATTTCTTGCATTTAAAAACATATTTATATGGTAAACAAGCCACCCTCTATTTTAATATGCCATTATTTCTAAAAAATTGGTTTGAAAAAGGCTCTACGATATCTTAGAATGCTAATCTTCACGCGTCTAAATGCAATATGCAGACAGGATAAGATTTTGAACTACATCAAGCGTAATAAAAGAGAGATTATTTTATTTTGGAATGGTTTGCTGTTCACTTAACACATTAAAAAAAAGTATACTTCTAAAATTATGCAGCAAAAGAAAATTTAGGCTTCACGCGAATCAAAACTCCATTTTGATCTTAGAAATTAATATTTATTTCAAACAACTTTCTAAGAAAAAAGCACTCACAAATACTTATGATATAATAAAAGACTCACATTCCTCCACTGAAATAAAAATCCCATATTTTAATGTGTGCAATTGTTCTTTGCAAAACTAAAGGATTATAAAACTACCTTATAGTTAAAAGAAATTGGAAAATGGAAATTATGAAGCGCAGCACTTGAAGAAAGTCTCTTTTCGAAAAAAATTAGAGAATTCATTCAAATAAAAAAAAATTTAAATACTTTCAACCGATAAAATGAAAGCAATCATTTCGTTTGGATGTATACTGAAAACCACTCCAAGAACACCCTCGTCTCCTAATCACACGTCTCTGCTCTCATGCTTCGTCTACTAGAATCACAAAACTTTCCGTTAGTAAAACACGAAGGGAGTGTCACCCTTCCAAACATAATTTAGTCCTTTAATATTTCAAGTTTTAATTTTCAGACAAGGATAGAAATTTAATAAAGTGAACAGCATGCTAAAAAAAAATAGTTTTTAAAAAAATACAAGCCAATTCGCTTTCATTAAGTGCTTTGTCCTTGTGATGATAAAGATTTTTTCTGTACCATTATATAAGTTTCCGAAGGCTTTTATTCAATTTAAGCATTAGGTATTTATTAGTTTTATTTTTTAGTTTGACGTGATTTGAATCATTTTTGTTTTTATATAAATAATGTGCATATTCATCTCCACAACAAAAATTAATCTGCTGCTAATCCAACGCAGCTAAAATATAATTATTCAATTTTTTTTTCCTTTCCACGAATGAAAAGTATTTTTATACAGTGCAAATGCTCTCTCTTATTTCAACGCATAGAAATCTTATCAACTTTCAAAAAACATCACTGTAACCGCTCTTGGCATTAATAACTGTAGTAACGGGTCTATCCGCAAACCTTCAACTAACCCTTCTGGGGTTAAATTTATTTATTTTTAACAGTATGTCCTATTGAAAACTTTCTCCCGAAGAAGACGATTTATGCAATTGCGTGGTTCTTTTTAAGTACTGACATTCAGGTATGCGATGTTAGTCAACGGATAGTTGCTGGATGGTTAATTATTGATATTTAGAGAATAAGTTATAAGATTGAGCTTATTACGACCGTAGGTCGTACGAGTAAGAGATTTTCGAATTATAGCGTATCCATCCAAAGTGTTCCAAGAGTAAGAGTAAGTGGAGTAAATTATATTTATATGTTAAGTATCCTTAAGTCGTACGATTGCTCTTCTAATTAGTTACGTCGCGCATTTCCTACCTTTAGATATTTGGTTTAAGTCAGTGGGATAATAAATCTGAGTTGAAACTGGTTATGGCTGATCTTTACTCGAATCCCCAAGCATCAACAACCGCTAGCCGGTTGTTACACTGTAACTGACTGTCCAAAGCGCCCTCTAGCGACCTCCAATCTTCAGTAGGGCTAGGTAAGGTGACAACGTGCCTGTGTTTTTGTAACGTTATTCTTGTTAATTATACGTGTTGCCTTTTTGTGTAGCCGAACTTAAATTAATAAATATTCATTACTTTTAATGGAAACGTCATTGAATCCAACCCGAATTAACCATATTTATATTTTAACATCCAACACTTTACATCACTATTTTAAAATGTATAAAAGTGTATCAATTATTCTAACTCTAGAATACTTT
>BMAV01024627.1:0-56607 GCA_019973955.1 Trichonephila inaurata madagascariensis | reverse complement strand
AAAAAAATTTTTTTATAAAAATTTCTTTAATAATAATATTTTGTGTGTGTGTGTGCTTATATAAAAGTGAAGACTCTCCAGAGAGCTGAATATCTTTTTGAAAACTAACATTATTTTCACAGTTACCACCCATTAATATTACAGGCGTTTTTATCTTAAAATGTCTCCCTCAGTTGCAGTAAAATATGGATAAATCCACTTCTAAGTTATATATTTCAAATTCTTGGTGAGCCTCGTGGGTCTGAGCTATATACAGGCAAACTATTATTATAAACAGAAGCATTTTCCCAAAAGGAAACATTTTTTTAAAAAGTTATTTAATTAATTTTTGCCAAAATTTGTATTTAACTAATTTTTTTGCAAAATGTTGTGTGTTGTGTGAAAGTGTGTGTATGTGCCCTCAAACTTTTATACAAGTATTCTAATCTAAGGAACTCAATATCAAGAAAATTATACATTTTATGCTTTTTTAAAACCATGGTTCGAACTTTCGGATCTAAAGAAAAAATTATATCTTTATGTGTAACTTTCTAAGTCCAATCAAGACAGTTATAATACATCGAAGTAAGATTATTTTGGGACTTGATTGACTGCTTTATTAATGCCACAACAAGAAGTAATACGAAATCTCTATCGACGAAGGACCTCACAGTTTTGAACCATTGGCGAATAACGAAAACGAAACCAGAGTAGTAATTCACTCTGCAAACTTCCACACAACACCAATGCGAGGACGTTGAGTCTCGACAAATTTAACTTACATTAACTTCACCACAAAGCGGATATTTATAAAAAAACCGGGACTCAAACCGACCCAATTATTACAACATTGTGTTCGAGTCATTGTGGTCATGGTCACTATCCCATTTATGACTTATCAGATGTTTGAAATCGCAAAGCAATTTTTGTCGTTTTAGGCAATCAAAGCAATCACCCCGTTTAGAAATGAAAATCACGCCAGAATGTAGCATGCTTTTCGTCTTTTATCCCAGATGCCGCCTAAGTGTAAGTAAAAGTGGTTTAAGTAAATCTGCAATGTCAGCTAGAGTCCACAAGCCCCCCAAGAGGGTAGTAGACCAGCCTATCTGGCGCAATGTGTCGGAAAATCTCCTCGAGGGGAATAGATCTTATATCTCTGGAATGTAGAGCATATTTAGATGGCAGTTTGGGAAATGGATCCTATTCCGGCGTTAAATTACGTCATATCTTGGGCTCTTTTTTTACCGTAAGAATGTCAACAAAGTACTCCATGTGGGGTTTTTTTTGAATGACTACAAAAATAGTACAGTAAAGTTTGTTTCTTGAGATAGGTCTAAAGTACCAGCATTTTAGGGCCCGACTTTTAATCCACTCTGTACAAAGTTGCGGTACAGAATTTGGTGTTTCGATCATCCGATTGTCCTCTAGTTTAGCTGTTGTAAAATGGAAAAGTTTTGCGCCAACTTGGTACCATTTATCGCCAAGGGTCAATGAATTATTTCTGAAACGCAGTCATCAAGGCTTTAGTATAGCAACCGAGAATGACAACCACAGAAAATATAATTTAAGGTGACTTCCTACCTTCAGACCCAATTCTTTTATAGAAACAAATTTTTTAAACAAATTGAATGTTTTTAGGAAGAAAAATAACAAAAAAAAATATGTAAAGGCATAAAACTTTTAAAACAAATATTGTACTTTTAGAAAAATTGGTTGTTTTCAAGGAAATTTTACCAAATTTTTACTAAAACGGGTAACACTGTATAAAAATTTCTAATACAATTATCACAATTTTCTTTATGCACAACATACATATTATGGTGCTCTTCAAAATGGGAAACCCCCAAACTACGAGAAATATTAAAAAGGAAAAAAACGACAATTATACATAATAATATGAAAACTTTAATATTTTTTAAAATTTTTTCTTTATAAAAAAACCCTAAATGAAAAAAAAAATTTAACCTACAACAAAACTTAAAAATCCACTTTATGAAAAAAAGTATAATAAACATTCCCCAAAAAAATTCAAAAAATTTATTGGTTTGGTTCTTTAAAATATCATGATCTTTTGAAAACATAATTTTGGGGAAAAAATCATTTAAAGTTTTATCTTACGCCCTTTTATAGACTGATGTTTTTTAAAATTACTATAACTTTTTTTCTATTTCCTAAAGGAAAATAAAAAAGTCTTGAAAGAAAAATGTTCAAACTATAAGATTATGAAATAAAAAAGTCCTTTTTATATATATATCAGACGAAAAAAGAATTTTAAAGGTAGGAATCATTTTTAAATTTTTCAGTGTGAATTTTCAAATACACTGTGGACATAAAAGAAACCGTGAAAATAAATACAAAAAAGTTTTTATTATAAGTAAACAGTAATTTTAAGCAAAAAAGATTACATTTGCAAGCATTTTGGGGTTTACAGGGGTTTTCGAAATTAGTAAAACTGCTGCCCCCTTTCCGGGATCTAAAATGGCTCTTACCCGGTTAGGCATGAAATCGAAATGGGCTTGAATGACAGAAGCGGGCAACACATTCTATACTGCTTTATGTCTATGCCACACTTCATCAACAGTATTTGCTGGAGAGGGTCTCTCAGCGACCCATGACAACAATCAAATACCCTGTGCATCGAGGAAGGTCAAAACACGATGTATAACATGTGGTCTTGCATTATTTGGTTGGAAAATGGCGTTTGGCACTTCTGGAAGATAAGACGCAACCACTGAACGTAAGATATTAGAAATGTACCGATCTCCTTTCAAATTACCGTCAATTTAAACTAGAGATATGCGTGCCTCTTTCTCAATGGTTGTCTAAACCAGCGCTTCTCAAACTGTGGGAGCACCCCTTTAGGGGGGCGTGATACCTCTAGGAGGGAGACGCGAACGTATTGAAAAGTCGAAAACAAAAGATTATTTTAAGAAGTTATTAATTCATTAAAAATAAACAACTGAAATACATTCTGACAAAATAAAAAATAAAAACATTTACATTGATATAATACCGTTTTTATTTTATCAGTACTGTGCACAGTACTGATAAAATCAGTACTGTATTTAACAATAAATTTAACAATACTAAAAGTTAAAAACAAGTTTAATAATTACCAGTGACCCCAGGGGGTTTTTGTCAAAAAAATTTATAGGGCAAAATGAACATTTATTTTAAAAAGTCCGGTTTATAATTAATTCCTTCACTGCCGATTACAAGTTCCCTGATTTGCTCCCCAATGCCACCATTTTCCATTTAGGCGCGTATATGTGATGTATTGGGGGAAGGAAGAATAAATAAAAAAAACCCTTTCGGAAATAAGAAACCCCTTCGCAAACACTGTCTTTGGTATTTTTGTTGCATTTCAAAACCTTGGGAATTTTTTTGGATAGCACAAAAAGCGTACTTCGGGAAGACGTACTGTATATGGGCCCAAGGCACTTAACGTTTTGGATGGCGAGAGTTTAAAATACCCGATGGAAAATTTTAAGTGCTTAAAAGTCGCATTGTATTTGGGTCAAAGTGTATATTTGGGAATTAAATATATTGAAATGAGGGGAAGGGGCGATGAAAATTATGATTGAATATTGGGTCGTAAATATTAAAAGTTTGAGAAACATTAGTCTTAACCATTACACCAGATGCTGGGCTCTTATGCCGATATTGAATGCAAGCAGACGACGAGTGATCTCCGGGGCCCAGTGGTTAACCTGGAGGGGGGAAGGGAAATTTGGGGACCCGTCACATTGGAGCTTTTGGGGATTTTCCCCCGATAAGTCCAGGTTTAAAATGCAATCTGATTCACATCGAAATTAGAGAATGCAGTTACCCGTTCCGACCAAGATAAGATCATTAAATGGAACCGTTACATAGCTGCAGGTTTGAGGGGAGGGGAGGGGTTATACAATCCTCCGGAACAAAACCCTGCATGTTCAAAGGGGAACGGGCACGGGCCCAAAATTTCGGACATTATTCTTAAACATGTACATTTATTTGGGGTGCCATGAGCGCGGGAATTTTTTTGGGGATGACAACGCCCGCCCCTATCAAGCTAACTTTCAAAACGAATGCCTTCAATCGGGAGGATATAAACCCGTATGGAATGGATAGCATTTTTATTTACTTAAACCCCTTGATTATGTATGAGACTTTTGATCCCCCAAAAGTTCCAACCCATCTACCACCTCTTTCATGTGCACCGGGAACCCTTTTTGCATTGCTTGTTGAATGGAGTTAATTTCCCTAAGATCAGCTCAGTAATTTGATATTCAGCATGCTTAGATGTTGTACTGACTGTATTTCTTCGCTTAGGAGGTATACAATGTATTAAACATCATACTTTTCCATGTAATATTAAATTTTTGGAAGGGAAATTTTTTTTTATAACTGCCCCCCCAAAATTTTTTTTAAAAAAATTTTCTATTACCGTTTTTCGCCTTTAAATTTTTTTTTTAAAAGGGTTTTGAAAAACCCGGTTTTTTTCCCGCCTTCCCGTTTTTATCCCCGGGATCCAAAGGGAAAAAAAATTCCCCCAAATGGGTAAAATTTCAAATTTTTAAAATGGGGTTTCCCCAAAAACCCAAATTTAAAGTAAAAATTTTTTTCCCTTTGGGGGTTTAAAATAAAAAAAAATTGGAAAAATAATGGAAAAGGAAAATCAAAAATAAATTCTAATAAAATTTTTTTAACACCAACAAGACCAAAAAATTAAACAAATTTTGGGCCCAAAATTTAAATTAAATGTTTTAAAAACTAAAAAAGAATTTGGGGTTTTTTGTTAAAATTAAAAAATTTTAAAAAAAAAACCCAAAATTAAAAAAGAAAAAAATTTTAAAATTAAGGAATTCTTAAAAAAATTTTTTTTAATTAATAATTAATGCCCAGGGAATAAAAATTTGGGAATTTTTAAAAATCAAATTTTTAAATAAAATTTAAAAAAGATAAAAATTAAAAAAAATTTTTTAAAAAAGTTTTTAAAAAAATTCGACGAAAGAAATAAATTTTTAAAATTAAAATTTTAAATAAAAGTTAAAAAATTTAAAAAATAAAAAAATTTTTAAAAATTTAAAAAATTTTTCAAAAACCCTTTAAAAAATAATTTTACCTTTTAAAAAACTTTGTTTAAAAATTTTGCTAATAAAAAAAAAAGGGAAAAAATTCCTTTAATTTTTATCGTAAGGGAAAAAAAATTTTTTTTTTTTTAAAAAAAATTGCAAAATTTAACTTTTTTTTTGGAAAAATGGGGAAATTTTTTTGGTTTGGGAAAAATGAACTAAATTATAAAAGAAAAATATCGTTTGGCAACTTGTGGCTTAGAAAAGTTTTTTTAACTAAAAAAATCAACCTTTTATCCAGATTTTATGAAAAGTAATTTCTTTTTATTTAAAATTACGGAAAAAAGGGTTTCCCTTTTTTTTTCCCCTTTTTCCCAAACTGGGTTAAAAATATAAAAAATTTAATAAAGCGTTGAGTTGCACTTGAAGATTCAGGTAGAAAACTTTGATTTTTCTTTATCGGTAAAGAGCTTTATTTAAGGGAAAAAAATTTATTTTTCTTAAAAAGAGGCTGGTAATTTATATCTCAAAAAGGAGAAAAAATAGCAAAAATAATTTTTTATTGTTAAAAGGAACGTAATAGTTTAATATGTATTACTTGATATATTAAAAAATAATTTATTCATGTGCTCTTAATTTATTTAATATATGAATTAAAATATCAAATTATGTTTAAATATTATTATATGCTCTTCAGAAGGAAAAAAACCCAAACCTTTAAAAAAAAAGAGATACTCAAAGAGATTTTTCAAAATAGTACTTATCTTTATAAGGCTATTTTTCTTAAGTAATGATAAAATATTTTTGAAATTTAGATTGATTTATAACAAAAATATACAGTGGTAAAAGTGTTCATACACTTCTTTCTTATAAAATTTAATGTTTCATTAAAATTAATATATTGAGTTGTAATTTTTTATGATATCTGCAACGTATTCTTAATGGAATGACATAATTAATTTTTTAAAAATAGTATAACTATTTTTTTTAAAAAATTAATTATCAAAAAGCTACTAACAAATTACACCGCAAAAGTCTTCGTACATTTAACAAAATCTCAACTTAGCTTTAAATATTGTATTTTTTCTAATTTAGTACTTATTAGGATATCTTTAATTTCTAAACATTTTTAAGCGTCTTGGTATGATTTAATCAGTATTTTGTAATTCCCATCGATTTTCCACCATTTTTTCTATGATTATTGTTTTATTTCACATTATGCTTTTTATTTTGTTTTTTTTTTACATCAGTCTCACCAAATATGTTCTACTGGGTAAAAAAAGGTGATTGGGGAGGTGTTTTCAAAATTGGGACAGTTATGAAAACACCAGTGGCGTACAATGAGGCAGTGCACTTGGCGTCATTACACTGTTAAAAATGAATCTTTCAATACCCAAATTTTGGGGGAAATTTTAAAAAATTTCTCTTTAAAATAGAGCTCATGATTCATAATATCAACAAAAAATACCAAATTACCTAATTGTGGCCGATTTACACCCTTAAGCAAGAACACTTCTACTTCCATGTTTTATTGATCCAACTAGATTCTCGGAATTAAATTTCAGAAAATTCTAAATTGACAGCAAATTGATTGGGATGGCAGACAATTCAACAATTTTGGTTCCGATGGGCCTATAATAGCTTGTAAATAAAAAAAATAAGGAGTTTAATTCCATGAATTTATGCGAAACAAGAACTCCTTCACTTCCTAGCTTCGGGATGGAAGTGAAGGAATTCTGGTATTGAAGGGGTAAATTGGCCTCAGAATATTAGTAATTTGGTATTTTTCATGGTATAATGAATTATGAGCTCTATTAATTTTTTTAAAGAAAATTTTAAATTATCCCGAATTTGATATTGGAGAGGCTAATTTTAACAGGTTGCGCCAAGTGCACTGCTTCATTGGCCACTGGTGTCTCTTAACTTTTTCCCAAATTATGAAAAAACCTCCCCAATCACTTATTTGCCAGTAAATATTTTGGTGAGATTCTGATGTAAAAATAAAACGTGACAAATAAACACAGAATGTGAGTAAAAATAATCACAAAGAAATGGAGGAAAATCGATGCGAAATACAAAAAACTGATTAAATCTATACCACGCAAAAGGTTTTCTGTGGACATAAAAAAATACCTACTAAGTACTAAATTAAAAAAGAAAACAATATTTAAAACTAAGCTGAGATTTTTGTTAAAATGTATGAAAACTTTTTTTGTGGCGTAACTTTTAATAGCATTTTTTGGGAATTAATTTTTTAAAATAGTATATTATTTTTAAAAATTAAATTATTTATTTCATGAAAATACGTTCAATATAAAAAATTACAATTACAATATATTAATTTTATTAGTCGAAACATTAAATTTTATACGAAATACAAGTGTATGAACACTTTTACCACTTATATATATATATATATAAAAGTTAATTCCTACTTAGGTCAACAAAGAAAAATTTTATTTTAGTTACTTTTTATTAAATAATTATAATTAATATAAATATGTATATACAGATGCCAGAATCACAATATTAAGTGGCAAAGTAGAAAGCGATTTTCCTTACAATTTTTTTCTAATTTCCTTTCTATATAAGGTGTTAGATTATTTTTTGTTTGTTTGTTACTACTTATTCATTCATTAAATTTAATTACTCCAATGAGAAAGAGTATAGTGAAAAGAAATCACATTCTCAGAAATTAGGCCATCCCAGGTGGGGTTCGAAAACCACGGCCTTTAGATTAGAAGTCAACGCGCTATCCATTGCGCTACAGGGACACAACGAGTAATTTTCCTTTTTATATCGTAACAATTTCCTATTGTTTGTTACTATTTATTCATTTTTTAATTTGATGAATGAATTAATGTTTTTAAAAAACTGTATTAATGTTAAATGTCATCCACTACAAGTTTAAAAAAATTATTTGAACTTGAGTGGATGAGCAGAAAGTATTCTATTCACCATTGAAAATTTATCAAAGGAATAAAAATAAGCAAATCCTCTGTAATCCTTCGTAAACACTGTTAAGATGATTTTATTGCATTCCAAAGCCTTCGAAATAATTTTATGGAGAGCAGTTCACAGAAAAGATCGTACTTCGCAGAAGTACGTATATATATATGCCCGGGGCAATTGACGCACTGGTTGAGAGGCGCTTATATACACCAGTGGTACTTAAGAAGTTGTAGGTTTAGCGTCAAAGTATAGTATTATTGAATTCGATTCATTGTTATTGTATGGAGGGGGGCGCGTTGAAAATTATGGTTGAATATTGGGTCGCAAACATTGAAAGTTTGAGAAACACTGACCTAATAAGATGGTCTATAAAATAAAATCATAAAAAACTTTTGCCAATTTTTGGCAAAATTCACAATTTTATGATAGTTGGATACCTTAAGGTTGTCTTCGGCTAATGTTAAAGAATATGACCCAAATTTGGAATATTTTTTCAGATATAAAAAAGAACTCCAACATTAATATTATATTCTGGCCGCGCTATCATGTAGAGCAGGGGTGGGCAGACTTTTTCAGGCACGAGCTACTAAATTTTTCAAGGTGTTACGGTGCACCCAATGTCGTAGGTGAGTTGAACTAAGAAAACGGTCTCTAAAGTGTTTATGATAACTTAATAATAAATACGGAATATGGACTTACCTTCAAAATCACAGTAAAAAAAATCTTACATTTTTAAGACCACGTTTAAATCAAAACGCAAGGTAAAAACATAATAATAATGCCACAAATATAACAATATCAAATGATATATTTATGATCAAACAATTCAAAATATATTAAAAAATAAAACATATTTATCTAAAGTTAGTTCTTATAGTTATAATCATTAGAAGACTTAGTCTGCATACTTGTGACAGGGCTTTATGGAATTTTCTATTAATCCTCTTGGGGAATCTTTGGAGCCATCAATTGAGTTATTTCACAGCATCTTTCTCAAGAAGAAACCTTGATATGCCGATTAGCTAGTATATATATAGTGGGAGTTTAGTAATCGAAGGGAGAAGGAAAAGAAGCTGAGTTGCTGAAATCAGTGCTGTACGGTAAGGATCAGAATTTAGACGCGTGATTAGAGGACGGGCTTTAGCAACTTAAATAAATTAAGGAAGTTAGGATTCTTAAGATAACTTTGAGTAAAGTTAAGCTATTAGGATTTCATGCGCTTATTTACATTGAGTGTTGAGCTATCGTTATATCACTCTAGATTTTCCCTCTATAGTTGGTTTGTCTTAGATTATTGCATTTGGTAATAATAAATTGGATTTCTCATGGCTAGTTTGGGTCATCAATCTTTACCTCCTACAGATTTAGTTCGAGTAAATGAGGAGATGACTTCCTTGGGAGGGAGGCCATTACATACTGTCAATCTTGAATATTTCAGTATATAATTACTAACTGCTAATCTTCAAGCGGTCATCGCAAAATGTCTTGGCAGTCCACCTGTCGATCGCGATCGACTTAATGCTTACCCCGGCTGCAGAGCAAGGGTGTCAAACTCAAAAGCTGACTTGGGCCAAATAAACGAGGTTTAACTTAAGGTGGGCTGCAAAGAAAATCAATATTCATAGAAACATAGGTTTATTTCGAAAAATAGATCATAATAAACATATAAAAGAACAAAAAGGAAATAATACTTCTTCCGCTACTTTTTTCCAAACCTCACAAGAAAATGACAAAGAAAAATGGTTATAGATAGTAAATGGAAACAAGCAAAGTTCTAGGTTGTATATCTATACATTATGTATTGTTTATACTTGTCACAAAAGGGTCAACCCCTTAACTGGTTTGCCCGTACCCAGTAAGGACTATCGAAAGCTGACCACAACCGGTTTGTCCATATGCTGTACGGGCATTGATACTTTCTTCTTTCAATCTTTGATTTCTACATATTTTCATACTTATAGTGAGATTATTAGTGTAGTGTTTTTAAGAGTTTCAGAGTTTGTCCATAGTACTGAAATACTTCTCATCTGGGATATTTTTTTTGTGGTGAAGGCGGGAACTTTTCATTGTGGCAGGAATTTAAATTCTTGAAATATTCGATAAAGAACAGTGATTTGCAAGGCTACGAGCTATTTGTTTCTTGAGAGGAAATGAAAATAGAAGGATAATTAAAAAAAAGCTCATATTATCTCTATCGCCATTGCAATGTAAAACTAAGTATTAATCCATGCTTCAAATTGTGTGTGTATCTGTGGCGCACACAAGGAGGGGAGGAGTCCCCAGGTCTGGATCCCCTCTCCTCTTCATAGCCTTTGAATTTTTTTCAAGTGATGATAATCGTATACATATAATACTTAAAATTTATTATTAAGCATTTATTTTTAATGATTAATTTTATTAATTAATGCTAATTTTTTACTCAATAATTAATTTTTTCCTGTTTTTTGTTCCAGAAAATTGACACAATCAAAAGAATATGTTGGTCGGCATATTGGAGCATGATACGAGAATTGTGGACTTTCGATCCTGAACAAATTCTTGTGCCCGCCACTGATATAAACCAGTAGCGCACACGGAAATTTTTCAAGGGGTGTGTGCAGGGTCGCAAGTCCACAATTCATTCTTATCATGCCTTCGATTTCACGATTTTCTAAAACAAAACAGTAAAACTAATTGATAAATAATCATATTAAGTAATTAACTATTAATAATAACAATACTTTTAATTAATTTACGCACATATAATTAGAATTAGTGATCAATCGGAAAAATAATCAAGGGAGTTGGGAGGGGTCCAGACCCCTAGACACCCTCTGTGTGTGCGCCACTGCAAGAAACCAAATTGTATAATTTGCGCCATTGGCGCACACAAGGGGATGTCCTAGGTCCGACAACACCCATAGCCCCTTTGATTTTTTCCGATTGGTTGTAATCCTATGTATATATTACATGCAAAATTTAATTATGTATTGTTATTAATACCACTCTTTACACTAATGTTAATTATTTATTCCATAATTGATTTTGTTCCCAAAAATCGATAAAATCAAAAGAACATGTTGGGCTTCGTATTGGAGTATAATACCAATATGGTGGACTTTCGACCCTGGACACCTACCCCCAAAATTTTGCAAAAAGTGCCACAATTTGGTGCCAAATGGTGCTCGTTCACCATTAGGGGACCCCCACTCGTATTATTATTCCTAACTTAAAATTCCATTACAAATACTGAATGTATTTCTTCAAAACACATAAAACGAGTTCTACTTTCAATATGAATGGCCTATTTTTATTCGTAAAGCAATCTGTTGTGCGAAAGTGTAACAGGAAAAATTTTGATTATGAATTCAAAAACTTTTTTAAATGTATTTTAAGTATTTGAAAAAAATCAAGTTTGTGCATGACTGTAATGGTTATGAATACTGAGTAGCTTAATATTTACAGCAGTTCATCCGTGGATTGCTGTCGTCGCAACCTTCCATTTGTTTCCTCTTGTCTACCAAGCGTGTTCAAATATGCGTTCCTCGCCAGCTTCTATGTCATTCTGCGCCAGCGTCGACGTGTCTTCTCTCCCCTCTTCCCGCTGGATAAGCAAGCCCCGGCACAGGATAAGCATCGATCAGGGGTAAGGTCGTAATTGCGATGCTGCCCCTTCTACGACCGCCCCTCGTTTAACAATGACGGACCCGCACACACTCAAGGCTCGGCCGATTTTGTGCCTTCCTTCCTTCACCGCCATTCTTTTTTCGTCTTTCAGTTCTGTGCTTCTCCTTCAACCCACATGGGCCTGCCCTCTAGAAATTGCTTCCCCGCAACTTTCTACTCCCTTCTTATCGTCTGCACAGTTCCACCCCCGCCCTGCTTTCGTTCCTTTTGCTTCGCTATTGCTTAATACCTCTTCCTTTCTCGGCCAAGACCCATCGTGCTGCATCACCTAAACTCCGTCAGACGCCGCTAAAGAGAAAAAGAACGATGAAAAAAATAAAAATAAAAAACTGTGTTGCGTTTAGCGTCCCTCGATAATTCAAATTTTTTTTTTTTCAAAATGAAATTAAAGTACAGGATAAATTATTAAAGCGGAATCTAAGATACTTAATTAAATCTAACTATTAATGCTCGCTTATAGTAGACGATAAACAGACTTAAAACAGACGATAATAATTTTGCTTCAAGGACAACTTGATGAACGTTCCATTTCCGAATCACATTCGTCAGTTGAAATATGCATAAAGCCAAACGATTTTCCGTAAGTTTCTATTTTTTATTTACTGAGAATTATTTAATTCCTCCTGTGGATACTACCAGAATTTTTAATAGAAATTGTATCGTTCTATTTTCGTTTCTGCGAAAATAAGTTAAAATATTTACCGAAATTTAATGTCAAATATCGTAAAAGAATCGCTATTAAATTTTTGCTTTCAACGAAAAGACATCGACAAGTTTAGTTGTTCCTTAAATATAAACTTAAAAGAAAATTTGTATATATATATATATAAGTAATGTTACAGAATATTTAAATTAATCAAAGCTGTAAAAAATATATATATGAACTAATTCACTTAAATTTTATTTCGAGGGATTTTAACTCATAATTGTGTCGAACTTTCCAAGATTTCACGTGATAATTAATTTCTTGTTTACTCACCTAACGAGAAATTGTCACATATTTATCTCCCCAAAACTGAAACATTAGCCTTTTTAAAACAGGATGATGTGATTTTGCGTCACCTGTGGATTTGGACCAATTAGAAAAAGCTTTGCCGAAAATTACCTGATTCTAAAAGCTTTTGGTCGATCAAAATCATAAAAGTGTTCCCTTCCGGGTCAAGTGCCCCAGTGAATAACCCCAGTTACAGATCTAGGGAGAGAGCAAATAATGCTTTTGTGACTGCCTTTAGATGTTCTCGTATTTGTCCGCTTGTGTTTGTATTGCACTCTTAATGTTGTCACTTTCCCTGTTTGGGAAAAATAAAGTGTGAATTTAAAAATACCAAACCTGCTTATCTCCAGACCAGCGGTTCTTAAACTGTGGTCCATGAACTCTTGGGGTTCGCAGCTCTTCCCTAGGGTCCACTGAGTCTCTCATGCAACATCTGTAATGGCCTCCATCCTGGGGAAGCCATCTCTTCATCTACTCGACCTTAATTTGTTGGAGGTAAAAATTAATGACCCAAATTAGCCATGAGAAATCCAATTTATTACTACCCAATATAATAATCTAAGACAAGTCAACTATAGAGGGAAAATCTAGAGAGATATAACGATAGCTCGAAACCAATGTGAATAAGCGCATGAAATCCTAATAGCTTAACTTTACTTAATCTTAAGAATCCTAACTTCTTTAATTTTTTTTACTTGCTAAAGCCCGTCCTCTAATCACGTGTCTAAATTCTGATTCTTACCGTAACAGCGCTGCTTTCCGCAACTCAGCTTTTTTCCTTCTTCCACGATTGCTAAACTTCCACTATATATATACTAACTAATCTGGTGAGACAACAAAGCTCTCCTTGAGAGGGATGGCTGTGAAATAACTCAATTGATGGCCCCAAAGATTCCCCAAGAGGATTAATAGAAAATCACGTAAAGCCCGTAACACATTGAAATTTTCTACTTTTACAAACTCTGAAAGGCCTCGTGGAAAAATAGTCTCCCCAATGAAGTCCAAAATGCAAGAACTTGTATTTTGATCAAGGAGATTAAGGTATCCGACTACGTTCGGAACCGTGATTTTGCAAAAGCGCGTAAATGGATAATATTTATGATATTTAGTGTCACTTAGATTAGAATACACGTACAAAATTTGCTCAAGGACAGACAAAAAATATTAAATATAGATATTTCAAAAATACCGAATAAACTTTTTCCAAATGTTCTCTTTTGTAAAATGCTTCTACTAGGCTATTAATATTTTGTCAAGTCTACAGTTCTGAATCTCTGTACAGAGGCTCAACTAGAATTTTGAAACGCATAACTTGGGAAGTCGGTTTATCCATGCTTTACGAAAACAGAAGAGTAGGTGGTACTCTTGAAAATACCCTTATTACCATTTCAAATGGTTGTAACTCTGACAATAATTTGGAATTCTTCAAAATCATAGTTGAGCCTCGCACAGAACGGTTTCATAGACAGGCAAAATATATTTAATCCATTGTGTTACTACAAAGGAGAACATTTGGAAAAAAAGATTATTCAGTAAGCTCATTTTTGCCAAACATATTGGAATAATTTTTATTGTAATACCATTCTTAAAATAATTTGCTACTCTCAATCTTAAGCATACCAAATATCATGTACTATCCATTTATGCGCTTTTATAAAATCAAGGTTCCGAACGTAGTCGGATACCTTAAGTTTGAAAAGAATGTTCAAAATTGTGGGGGTTCGCGATACAATTCCTGATATACAGTGTGGCCGTACAACGGTTAAGAACAATTCTCTAGACACTTAATTCCTTATCCCAAATCATCATATCTGCTGTGCCCGCGTCAAGCAAAACCGCAAATGGAATTAAAACCGCGTCGCAAAATTTGCCGAATTTTTCATGCCAGATAACCACTTATCGTCAGCGTACCGCATCTATACACCCACATCGCATACCGATACAGTTTTGATCCAAAATCAAAATGCAAGAGGATACACGTGCCTGAATCATCAAAGATGGGAAAACATGTCTCCTCCAAACAAACGGCTTTAAAACCAGTACGGCCGGCAACAGATGGCAGTTGCCATATGGCAGTTGCGCGTCCACCACGAAAACAAACGTTTAGGCCACTGACCGCCAGCAAATTTGTGGACGTTTTACCCTCAAGAAACAATTAGGGCACCACTTCCATGCCATAAGAACATGCCTCATGTCATGATACTGCCACTAGACTCTTACGCAGTGCGAGTAAGGCAAGATGGATTCATGGGTTCGGGGGTTCACACCAGATTCAAAATCTTCCATCAGGGAAAAATAAGATGTAACGTGATTCATCCGAACACATTACCCATTTCCAATCCTCAAATGCCCAGTGTCTTCTTTCACGACATCTATGCAAACGAATTTTTAATTTCGAGCAGAAATGAGTGGAATTCTCGCGACGACGGACGTGAATACAACGTCACACCTGCCCAGCCACAGGCTTTTAAGCGACGGACGTCATTTGAACTATACCAAGTGACGTGGACGATAATCTGGAGCCGGTACCCTCCAATCCGCTACCACACCACACCAACGTATACATTTCCAGCTCGACAGATTTAACGCGTATCAAGCGCCCGCGGCGGAATTTAGCAGTACCTTTTAGTGCCCCGTACCCACTTGCGTACCCGCCGCAATTTTTCTGTGCATGTTTCGAACTGAAATCTGCTGTTATTCTGAGCTGAATTTTCAGTCAGCGAAGCACAATAGAGTCCCTGCCGCCGCAATAATCTGTTGGAAACGATGCTCGAAAACTGCGTTCGAACTGCAATTACGTCTTCGTTGTTGACCGTGCCGTCATTCAAATTCCTAAAACCCTTTTATATGGCTACTTTTGAGAACCCATGAGATTTAGCCGTTTCAAGATCACTTCTAAAACGGCATCTCCATAATAAACCATTTTTCAAATGAATGATGGTCAAGCTTTTCCGGCCATTAATCGGAAAAAAAAAGCACTCTTATACTTTTACTTATACTAGCACTTTAACTATGTGTAACCCAGAACATAAAAAAATTAGCTCTTCTTCTCTAGCCTGCATTCAAATGCAAATCTAAAAGGTTTCTAATTCATTGGCCACTGTGTGTCTTTATACTATACCGTCTTAGGGAATTGAATCGTGATGAAATGCAAGAAATACTTTTAGAAAACCCTCAGCTCTAAATCGGTCAAGCATACCTTAGCAAACAACAGAAAAACATCTCTATATTAGTACAAATGGCAGCATGTCAACCTCTTCAACTCGTTTTTGGTATTGACTGACTAGGTGTAGCGCACATTTTAACTTCTGTCATCGTGGAACCAATAATTTGTATAGAAGTAATTGTTTACCATTGCCTGCCGTCGCAACCTATCTTAGCTGGACGATTCTTCAGAATATGTAACAAATTTCAATACTTAGGTCTGGTTAAAAGAAGCATTCATATTTCGTCCAAGTAAATGTTTTTCTTTTCTATATTGCTTTATATACGAAAATGTTTTCCTTATCTTCATGCCTTATATACAGCTAGCTTCTGCATTCATATTATTCGGTACAGTTGAGGTACCACTTCAACAAATATAACGCAATAAATCCTCTAGCGTCTACAGATCTTAATTTGATTTATTCGTTTATTTATTACAGGAACTGTTTTAGTTCTTAACAAATTTTCCATTGAGCCCACATCTTGCTTTTTGAGACAGAAATCTTGAAATGTACTTAAAATTTTGAAATACTTTCTTTATCCACACACCAACCGCCGTAGAAGCTATATCTCTCATAGCTATAGAAGTGTATTCAAACGATTATCTTCGAACACTTCTTCAAAGTAATATCCATTTCGAAACGCTGTTATAACGCGGGTTTCGTGGAAAGGCAAAATTAGAACCCCCAGCTACCACACCTGCGCGCCTACAACTGAACTAATAAATGCAACAAAACCAACCAAACGGGTGAATTGGCGTCAATGTCGATTCGTCATATTACTTCTGGCAGATATAATTGGTTTGAGAGGGTGTTCGAGAAATAACTGGTAATCACTTCAACCAACTCCAGTCGAAAAATGCCAAGTCCCATTTAATCAAACAGCATGGTGAGCTTCAAACTTTTTAGAAAAGTGAATCTAATATTCAATCATTATTATTTATCACCCCCACCATACACAATACAAATGTATTGAATTCAATAATACTATACTTTGAAGCCGTAAACCTACAGTGGTATTCTAACTTCAAGTGGCACCGGCGTATACAAACGCACCGCCTCAGCCAGTGTACATGTCCCCATTTGCTATATACGTCTTTCCGAAGTATGATATATTTTCTGTGCATCAAGCATCCATAAAACTATTCATGTCAAACGCAATAAAGGACCTTGGACAGTGTTTCTGAAGGATTTACTTATTTCAGATGATTTGCTTATTTATTCCTTTTTCCCCTGCCCCGAATACCAGGTACGCTCACTTACGTGTTAAACGTTGGTGAGCGTATCTGCTGCAGTAACTTCATTGGGGAGCGAATCGCGTAATTTTAATCGGCTTCTAAGGAACTATTATTTTATAAACCGTATGCACACGCGACAAACGTTAATTTTGTTTTAATTATATATACATAATCACAGGGGACACTGGTAATTATTAAACTTTTTTAATTAGGTATTGTTTAATTAATTATGAAATTCATTGCGCAGTACTGATATATTTATAAGAGTATTATACCTAGTAAATGTGTATTTTATTTTTTACTGGTTTGCTTCTCAGCAACAAAAAATTTTTAAATATTTTTTGTTTCACCTCAGTGCTCGCCCCCTAGGGTTATCATGCCCCCTGGGTGCACACACAGTTTGAGAGAAACACTGTAGTAAGAGTATAATGATCAAAACCCAAAATCCACTTCAAAAAGCCCTGTTCGCCATTTGCCCTCAAGCTTTTTTTGCCATTCTTATATATACTACGTCGGTATACAAGCTTTTTAGATTTCTTCTGCAGCACTTATTACCAGTTTTGCCTTTCGATAAAATAATAATGAAACTACTGTCAAATAAAAGATAACGTTTGAAATGAATATGCATATATTTACAGCACTGTGATTGGTAGTTACACCAATATAATAAATTAAGTTATAATCATTCAATTAAAATAAATATATAAAAAAGATAAACTGAATAAGATAAATATTTCTCTCAGTTCCATACACACAAAAGCCCTTACTACGAAATGGAGAACCTAAAAATACTATTTGTATTTCTTATTACTATTGAATATCATGAAATATTGATTGTCATGCCCTACTAGACTATATTGTTACAAAAATTGGCCATTCTCCAGAACAGAAATCAAACATAGTATAGAATTTTATTTATTGCCTTTTATAAATAAAATCAGCTACCGTTATTATTTAAAAGAAAGATAGTCGGAATGAAATACTACTTGTTTAAATGCTATATCTATATACGTATATACTATGTATCAAATATTGTCCTCTATAGTATCTGTATTTACATTTTTTTCCCTTTGTGCTCTTATTCTAAATTTTATTATCTAATTGAATGGTTAAATACTAGATGTACTGGTTTCTTTCCGGTACTCTAAAAACAGAGCTCAATATTAAGCTACAAATCTTCAATAGGCTAATTCATGTGTGTACGCCCATTAGTCACACATAATAATAATAACTACGTTTTAAACAAATCAATTCCGGAAACTTATATGCCATATTCACACGATAAAAAGCAATAACATATTTCCAGCCAACGCGCTTCTGTTGTTGCCAACTTTTATCTTTCAGAAACTTTCTTTTAAGGTATCCGGGACTACGTTCGAACCAAGTATTTCGCGAATTTACAATACATATTTAACGTCATTTAGATTAGAAAATGCATATAAAATTGCTCGGAAGAATAGTATTACAATAAGAAAAACTATTTAAGCACATTTAACAAAACAACATAGAAATACCAATTTTCAAAATGCCTCCCTTGCCGTACGCTTCTGCCTATACAACTGTATCTCAAAAACAGAGGCTCAACTAGAATGTTCGAAATATATAACTTAGGAAGCGTCATCCGCTGTTTACGACAGAGGGGAGAAATTTTAAGAAAAAATGCCGATCATTATTTCAATTAGTTGTAACTCTGAAAATAATGTGAATTTTTCAAAAATCACAGTTGAACCTCTGTACAGAGGTCTTAGCTACCTACAGGCAAAATATTATTATAATAGAAGCATTTTTCACAAAAGAGAACATTTTGAAAGGTTATTCTAAGTTAATTCTTTTGCCGAAATAATGTATTTAAATAATTTTTTGTCACAAATGTCCTTAAAACAATTTTATACATGTATTCTAATCTAAGTGACACTAAATATCATGAAAAATTATCAATTTAGATTTTTTAAAATCACGGTTCCGAACGTGGATACCTTAAGAAAGTACAACCAACAAAATAATAATAACGCACGTAATGTGACAAAATGCATTTTATTTAAAAAGTACATGCATAAAATAAATAAGATATTTTTTCATAACATTTGATGAAATAAAATTTTATGAAATTATAAAATTTTGCAAAGCCATACCACAAATTCTCGGAATTCCTACACTCATTTAAGTTGGTATACCCGTTCTTCTAATGGGTGACTAAAACAGCAACACGACTGGAGGGATAAAGTTTTAATGAGTTAATTTTAAGTGAATCGTAAATTAAAACAAAAAAAAGTTATGCTTTTCGCACACCTGTGCCAACAAACAAAACAAACAAAAAATACTGGCAAATTTTTAAGTCTGTAGATCTAATAATTGCTAAAAGTATTTATTTTATTTAACGCCCCCAAAACTCTCTGTGTCGATTTTGAAAACACCTTCCTGCTTCGATCTCTGCTCAGCAAAAGTAACACATTTATTACACATTTTAAAATTAAAGCCAAAATATGTAAACAGTTTATATTTGGATAAAATGCTAATATTACTTTCTGTTGTATTTATTTTATGTTAAAATTGTACATTCGCAAGCAACGCCGTTCCCTTACATTACATAAACGTCGCTGACCCAGCGAAACATAGCGAATGCTGTTGGTGATGTAAACCGCCGGCAATCTTTTGGCGACCACATTTATCAACTTCATGATGACGAAACGGTGGTTGATATGCTGTAGCTCCACCTGGTGGGGAGCTTCAACAGTGTACAGCACAAAACCTTCCCAACAAAAAAATACATATAAGCATGCCAATTTTCTACATTAATCGGTTGAACGGTGTCGGTTTTACACTTACTATACAAACATCCATTTTATCAATTTCTTTCTACCATTAGCTCACACCAGTAGCGCAATAATGGAATTTTCTGGCGTAAAGGGATCCGGGACCGAAAGTTCATCACCGTACCAGCTCCTTCCAGATTTCGTCAATTTTCGAATAAAACATGCGGAAACCAATTATTGAATAAATAATTAGCATTAATTAATAAAATTAATCATTAATAACAAATTTTTTTAAATTTACGCAAATGTATACTTAAATCATAAATCAACCGAAAAAATCAAGGCTTCCCCTAGTGCGCCACTGGCTCACACTCTTTATTTATTTATTTATCTTGATGGAATTTTCAATCGTTAATAAAATGTATTTTAAAAAAACGCTCCATTGAGCTGAAATTTTATATACAGGATTATTTTGGAGGACAATACAGTAATTTATTTATTATTAATAAAAATTAATTGTTAAAAATAATTATTCAAAGAATTACAAATACAGCCACGTTGGCATCATTTTTTGCAGACTTAGCGACCAGATTTTGTGTCAAAACTTGAAAAGGTTTTTTTTCTCACGTGTTAAAGCATTCAGTTGAACTGAAATGAATATACACGATAGTTTTGGATGACAATAAGGTACTTGAATGATAATGAATAAAAATGAATGACCACTTAATGTTGGGATTCTGTTCTATGTATATACATATTTATATTTATATTAATTGTAACTATTGGATAAAAAGTAGCTAAAATAAAAATTTTCTTCGTTGATCTAAGAAGGAATGGACTTAATTTTTTTTATTTATATATATATATTACTTGTTATGTATATAAATGAAATTTCACCTGAGTTTCACAAATTGAACTGCAAGTACATTTAGCTTGATGTTCACTTTGAATTCTACTGAGGAACACACGCCGCCCTGTATCACAAAATCGCGAATTGAGCCCATTGTAGTTAGTAGTTGAGTACTTCCTGAGCATGATATTTTCTCTTATATAAATGTCCAACGTAAACTGGTATCATAAAACTTTCGTCTTCGATGGATATTTCATCTAATACCGCTGATGACACGCCATGTATAGGGGTCGACATGTACCATGTTTTGCTTCAAACATCCCTCCCAGGTTAGTAGGTGGTGAGTTAGAGGGGCGGAGGGGCATCTCAGGTGTCGTCCTCGTTACTTAACCATGGTTCAAAATTGCGAGGTCCATCGCCAAAAGACCTCGTACAGCTTTATAGTACGACGTTAATATGAACTCATCTGCTCGTACACAATCATCGTCATTTGTCAAAGCTAGAAGTATCACAAGGTGTCCCAGGGGTCCGACCCCCCTTCCTTAAGCCCTTGATTTTTTTCGATTGATTGTAATTCTAAGTATATAGTACGGAAAATTTAATTAAGTATTTGTTATTAATGATTAATTTTATTAATTAATGTTAATTTTTTATTCAATAATTAGTTTTACTACTTTTGTTCCCTGAAAATCGACAAAATCAAAGAATGATGACAAGAAATGGCAAAATCTTCAACTCGACACCCTCTTCGGAAAATTCCCAAAGCTACTATACTTTTCTGTGACTTCAACATTTCAAACCCACTTTGACTAATATAATTTTCATGGCCCTCCCCTTCACACCACCAATAATATATACTAATGCACTGAATAAAACCATAAACATAATCCTCTAATTTACAAAATTTATCAAGATATGTATAAATCTCGATATACCTGTATATATGACAAGCCCATGGGAGTTACTATAGTTATTGGAATTTAATTTAATTTCGAAGTGGCTGATGAACAATAATCAAATACATTATGTACCGACACGAGGTACACAGAAAAGTGAATTTTATTTCTTTGCCATGTCGGTTCTACACCTGCTTCCTTTCAACAAATTTCAATAATTTTTAAAGGAATATTTTATTTTCGACTGTCTGATATGCTCGCTCCCCGTAGGCCATTCACTTTTCCCAGAGAGTGCCCCACAGTTTAAGAAATGCTGTCATAGGTCCTTTAAGGTAGGTTCTTACCCTAGAGATTCCCTTAAAAGTTGCTACATTCCAAGGTGGATACATTTTCTCTCTGATAGTGTCAACCGGAATTCGACTATTTCAATTGAAACACACACACTAACCCGCAACAGGTTCGAATTTTCTAAAATTCGCGCGAAATAGGAAAGTAAATATATAAAAAATCAAAATACATAAATGTAAATTTATACTCAAGTTAAATAGAATTAGAAAGTAAGTAAGCGTATGGATCTATATATATGACGCAAGAGACAATTTTGTCTAAACAGTGCCAATATAAGTATATAAAAGTGTAAACGTTATAGACAAACTACACATAATTCATTAGTTTCTAATAAATTCTTGGTGTTAGAGTATCATTATTATTTTGCTTACGCCATCATTAGTGCCTTTTATTGTACACTGCTACCACCCATCCGGCGGAGTGGTTAGTGATGCTGATTGCTGTGCCGTAAGGCCTGGTTTCGAATCCGGGAGAGGTCATGGATGTTTGTAAATGTATAGTGCCTTTGCGGCATGTGGATACTCCAAACAGCCGTCGAACCACAAGTCCTCTCGTGAGGTTGGGGGAAGGGGAAGAGAACTGGGAGGACCCTGAACAACCCTCAGAAGATTCTTTCTCCAAATTGGGGTGGAACCGAGCCAAATCATACTACCCACTGCGCTCAAAGCCACCAACATGTGGTGTACAACCGCCTGCCGCGATGAATTTCGTGAACTCTTCATCTGATGTTTTCAGTCGCGCACACAGTGCGTCCTAGGGTCGGATACCCTCTTAGCCTTTGATTTTTCGATTGTTTATAATCCTGCATGTTACGTAAAATTTTATTATGTACTTGCTGCTTAGTACTCTGTGATTTTATTAATGCTAATTATTCATTCAATAGTTACCTTTGTATCGTTTTTGCCCTGAAAATCGACAAAATCAAAGTTATATTTCAGCGCATGGCCGCATGATACCAAATGGTGGACTTTTCGACCCTGGACCCCCCGAAAATGCCAGTGCTTTACTGATACAAATGTTGATTATGCGGGATTAAGCAAGCTGACGCAAAACCTTAAGCATTTCTGATTTTGTAACGATTTCTAAGTCATGAAAGGAACATCCCTACCAAATTTCAAGTGGCACCTGAGCTTTGACGAACGAAATGGTTCTTGGAATTTTAATTTTGCCGAGCTCACACCCTAACCCTGATTGGCAGTACGTGCTATTGATGGCACGTGGTACAATATTTTGGGCACGCCACGACTCCAAACCGACTAAACGCATCGACTTCAACGGGTTAGGAAATTTTCAGCTCTTTCTCTGTTCAAAGAATTTATTTGCAAAACCGCCCAAGTCACGGAACTCTGATGCATACACATTACTATTGGTCACGAAAACCCATAACTTGCCCCTAAATTTGACGTTGAAATTAAAGACCGCAAACTGATTGATTTCTAGTCTAGTCTAATAATATGGATTCAAAAAAATTTATTGAAACAAAGAAAAATAACTTGATTTAAAACAGAAAGCGACAAATGCCAACAGGCAAAATGCCAGTAAACGAAATTCAAAACACAAATTCGATTCCAGATACGTTTAACTGTTTGAAGACGCAGGCTCATGCCAGTTTCTAACCTATTTCTCATCGACCTGCGCCTCATTGTTTATTATTATTTTCAAAAGATGAATAACATAAAGACCTTCCGCTTAGAAACCATTTGGCAAATGACACCAATTCAGCATGCTTTATGCTAAAAGAAACATCTTACCCGATCCTAACATAATTTATTTGTCATCTAATCTGCAACAGCAGAAGTCACACTAATGTTACTTTATATAATTTGAATTACACGCGTTAAACATCATTTACTACTATAAAAATACAAAATGCATTTTTCTGCAGTAAATAAAGAGTTTTGTGTTGTTCGTATTTAGTTTTACGGCGGGTTTTCCCACAACAATTACAAGTCAAAATCATCGACACGTGTAATTTCATTTATCATATCTTTAGAAAAATGGCGCGTTGATCCATAAAGGTTGCCACTCCTGTACTAGGTAGATTGGTGAATTCTGTTAATAACTGTTCATAATCTGCCATTAGAAATAAAAAAAATGTCTTAGAAGAAAAATATCTAATAATATCAAGTATGTAAAAGTGTTATCCCTTTTTTGAAAACGCAAATTTTCAATTGAACTCTGACGTGTCTTTCAGGACGCTGATGATCAAAATCATTGACCAGTAGGACGAGTAAAAACCCAGAATATAGATTCACGGTGTTTTTAATAGTATAACATTTGGCAAAAGCATATCCCAGATAGTATTATATGATGAATCATAAAGCACATGCGAAACACTGCTTGTCTCAGTGACGTACTCATACTACTTTCATGGGAGGGGGTATATTTTCTAAAAAGCTTAGATGAAAGCGCCGAGACGTAACTTTACGCCAAAAATACAGCCTGGTCTGGCATGGCAGCTTAAGCCCCGCATCCCTCCTCCTTGCAGGTATGCCACTGCCGTACGTTATACGCGCCGACAGGCCGCGTTTACTATATGTCTCTGTTCTACAGATGAAAAGATAGTTATATACCGTAACTCTTCCCCCGCAGTATACACGTTGGTATACCGTAGTTATATACCACAAGCGGGTATACCGTAGTTATATACCGTAGTTATATACCGTAAGTTATACCGTAAGTTATATACCGTAAGTTATATACCGTAAGTTATATACCGTAAGCGTTGATATAAACTGTAGACCAGTGATTCCCAAAGTGATCTATATAGACCCGAAAGGGTCAAAGATCTGCAAGGAGTCTACGTCAGTGAAAAAATAATTTGGGGTCCATGGGGTGTAAACGGGGTCTACGATAGTGGCTCTTATTAAACCAAATCATGATCTGAATTTTAAAGTACCACCAAGTGCGATTACTAATTTAAAAGATTTTTTTTTACTAAATATATACATTGACGGCACTTACAAGGACCATTATTTCAGCGTTTCTTGCCGGAATTGAGTTAAGTAGCATAATATTGGAAGACCCGATTTTTCTCAATTTGTCACAGACAATCTACATGCAAATGACGTTATAACCCACGTTTAACATTTAAATGTCCTTTATTCAGATTTTGAAACTAGGTTTGAGAATGCTTTACTGTGGTAATACCACTGCAGGCAATGAAGACTTACATCCTTACTGGAAAGTTATTGAAATAATTCAATATCATTTTAATATGAACTTATCTACTGAAACGATAATTTCAAAGTAAAACTTAGAAACAAATATCGGCAATTTTTGAAGCACCAGATTCTTCCTTCCCATTAAAAGCATTTGTTTGTTGCTCAGTTACTTTACGTAACAGTTGTTTTATGTGTTAACTAAATTTTAACTTAATGAATTAGCAAATGTGTCTTAAGTTTTAAACACTATACTTCACTGCAGTTAGAAATTTAAATATTTTAAAGTAAGTACTCTAAACTACACACACCGTTTGTGTGGTGTGGTAGTTAGGAGAGGGCTCAGGTGTCGTCCACGTCACTTGACCATGGTTCAAAAAATTACGTGGTCCGTCGCCAAAAAGTGCCCTCAAAGTTGCTGAACAAAAGGACGTTAATATTCAATCAATCAATCAATCAATCTAAACTACACACAGCTGTCAAAAATAAATTTGATCAATTTGCAGAAATTCAATATTAGGTAAGCAGAGTCTACCCAAAACCGAAAAACATGCCAAGGGGTCTACGAGACAAAAAAGTTGGGGAACTTCTGCTGTAGACTTTCTGAATACTTTACATTAGCGTTGAAACATTCCAAAAAGGTTTAGTTGAAAATGTGCTAAAAAATACAAGGAATACCTTATTTGGAGGTCTTGCCACGAAACTATTAATGTGGCCTTCCATTGTCTTTAGTTAGACAGATTGCGATCCACATTGGTCTCAAAAAGGTTCATCGTCGTTAAGTCAGCACTTTGTTATCCTCTATCGTGATAATCGCGCGTGTCCCATTATGCTGCCATCAATGCCGTACCAATGAGCCTTGTTTATGCTCTACCCCCATCGCCCCTTCTGCTGACTATCAAATTTACCTATACAATGACCAACTCTTTCGGCGGAAGTCTTTGATCTTAAATGAGAAAAAAACTGTTATCTTAGGGGACTTTTTTCCAAACCTCACAAGAAAATGACAAGAAAATGGTTATAGATAGTAAATGGAAACAAGCAAAGTTCTAGGTTGTATATCTATACATTATGTATTGTTTATACTTGTCACAAAAGGGTCAACCCCTTAACTGGTTTGCCCGTACCCAGTAAGGACTATCGAAAGCTGACCACAACCGGTTTGTCCATATGCTGTACGGGCATTGATACTTTCTTCTTTCAATCTTTGATTTCTACATATTTTCATACTTATAGTGAGATTATTAGTGTAGTGTTTTTAAGAGTTTCAGAGTTTGTCCATAGTACTGAAATACTTCTCATCTGGGATATTTTTTTTGTGGTGAAGGCGGGAACTTTTCATTGTGGCAGGAATTTAAATTCTTGAAATATTCGATAAAGAACAGTGATTTGCAAGGCTATGAGCTATTTGTTTCTTGAGAGAAAATGAAAATAGAAGGATAATTAAAAAATGCTCATATTATCTCTATCCCCATTGCAATGTAAAACTAAGTATTAATCCATGCTTCAAATTGTGTGTGTGTATCTGTAGCATATTAAGGAGGGGAGGTATCCCTGCAACTGATCCCTCTCCTCTTCATAGCCTTTGAATTTTTTTCAAGTGATGATAATCGTATACATATAATACTTAAAATTTATTATTAAGCATTTATTTTTAATGATTAATTTTATTAATTAATGCTAATTTTTTACTCAATAATTAATTTTTTCCTGTTTTTTGTTCCAGAAAATTGACACAATCAAAAGAATATGTTGGTCGGCATATTGGAGCATGATACGAGAATGGTGGACTTTCGATCCTGAACAAATTCTTGTGCCCGCCACTGGTATAAACCAGTAGCGCACACAGAAATTTTTCAAGGGGTGTGTGCAGGGTCGCAAGTCCACAATTCATTCTTATCATGCCTTCGATTTCACGATTTTCTAAAACAAAACAGTAAAACTAATTGATAAATAATCATATTAAGTAATTAACTATTAATAATAACAATACTTTTAATTAATTTACGCACATATAATTAGAATTAGTGATCAATCGGAAAAATAATCAAGGGAGTTGGGAGGGGTCCAGACCCCTAGACACCCTCTGTGTGTGCGCCACTGCAAGAAACCAAATTGTATAATTTGCGCCATTGGCGCACACAAGGGGGGTGTCCTAGGGGTCCGGACAACACCCATAGCCCTTGATTTTTTTTCCGATTGGTTGTAATCCTATGTATATATTACGTAAAATTTAATTATGTATTTGTTATTAATACCACTCTTTACACTAATGTTAATTATTTATTCCATAATTGATTTCAAGCTCCCCAAAATCGATAAAATCAAAAGAACATGTTGGGCTTCGTATTGGAGTATAATACCAATATGGTGGACTTTCGACCCTGGACACCTACCCCCAAAATTTTGCAAAAAGTGCCACAATTTGGTGCCAAATGGTGCTCGTTCACCATTAGGGGACCCCCACTCGTATTATTATTCCTAACTTAAAATTCCATTACAAATACTGAATGTATTTCTTCAAAACACATAAAACGAGTTCTACTTTCAATATGAATGGCCTATTTTTATTCGTAAAGCAATCTGTTGTGCGAAAGTGTAACAGGAAAAATTTTGATTATGAATTAAAAACTTTTTTTAAATGTATTTTAAGTATTTGAAAAAAATCAAGTTTGTGCATGACTGTAATGGTTATGAATACTGAGTAGCTTAATATTTACAGCAGTTCATCCGTGGATTGCTGTCGTCGCAACCTTCCATTTGTTTCCTCTTGTCTACCAAGCGTGTCCAAATATGTCTCTCCTCGCCAGTTTGTCATTCGAGCGCGTCGACGTGTCTTCTCTCCCCTCTTCCCGCTGGATAAGCAAGCCCCGGCACAGGATAAGCATCGATCAGGGGTAAGGTCGTAATTGCGATGCTGCCCCTTCTACGACCGCCCCTCGTTTAATGACGGACCCGCACACACTCGCTCGGCCGATTTTGTGCCTTCCTTCCTTCACTGCCATTCTTTTTTCGTCTTTCAGTTCTGTGCTTCTCCTTCAACCCACATGGGCCTGCCCTAGAAATTGCTTCCCTCGCAACTTTCACTCTCTCTTCTCTTATCGTCTGCACAGTTCCACCCCCGCCCTGCTTTCGTTCCTTTTTTTTTGTTTGCTATTGTTTATTGCCTCCTTCTTCCTTCGGCTGCTGACCCATCGTGTTGTGGACGAATTAAAACTCAGCCAGGATGCGTCGGCGAAGAGAAAAAGAACGATGAAAAAATAAAAATAAAAAAACTGTGTTGCAGTTTTATCGCTGCTGGTGGCAGTTGCTAGGCTTGATAACAGCCTCCAGGCACCGAGGGCTTGATCTGAGGATACGCCAGATCATTACTTTCGAGCAATACTTTCTAATATATCAGTAACAGTTGAGTAACAAGCTCAACATATTTGGGAACATAAATTATTCAAACCGTGTCGCTGACTTAAGCAAACAATTGATCAAAGCCACCGAGAAAAATGAAAGTTTCCGTTTTAAAAACCCTAGAGATTACATGAATCTATTATTTTCATACATGAATTACATATACTCTCAAAGCTCCCACAAAAAGTGACCCAAATATATGGACAATGCAAATGGAAACATGTTCAAAAATACCAAAAATCGATAGAGGTGCCATAGGGATTCCTTTGAATGGAAAATGCCTGATCCTGATATGTCCTGTATTATCCTTTTTTTTAAAATTAATATTAACCTCGTTGCCGGGATGGACGAAGGCCGCACCACTAAAAAAGTCGTCAATTCCCGACCCATTGGCACACGGAGAAAAGGCTAAATCTTAGATGGATTGATGGCCTAGAAAAATCTCTTTGTTTGAGAACTAAGAATTGGAGAACACTAACAGCAAAAAGGCTTCTTGAGAAGGCCAAGGCTCACCCTGGGCTGTCGACCCACTGAGAAAGGAATATTAACCTCTAATATATAAGCTCCACAGCTTTTCATCCCTTCAGTGGGTCGATAAATGAGTACCAGGCCTGCTTGGGAACTTAACACTGGGGGTTTTGCGTCAGACGGACCACCTGATCGGAACATCTGCTCATACACCTCAGGGCCCAAGGTCACGTATACTGATATGGACACAGTAAATCTTGACCTTAATGGGCTGTTGCGCCACTGAGTTAAGTTATATACGCTCCAATTGAGTTACAGGCTCAGCCACATCATTACGTTGATTTGACATTTATTAATATCGAACTCGTAGTCGTAATTTTGAGCCCCGGTTAAAGGACAAGAGTAACACCTAAGTTGGAAGCCTACTATCTAAACTTGTGTACTACCTAACGTGGGGACTTTGAGCCTCGACATGCGACCATGGTAGTCTAGTAGTCAAGGTCATGGTCGGAATGTCGTGAGTTCGAGCCTCAGTACCGCTGATGTCTCACCACGTGCAGGAGTGTTGCGTTAAATATGTCGAAGCTTAAAGTCCTCCCATTGGCGAGTGTAGGAGAGGGGTTGCCCGCTCAAGGTGTCGTCCTCGTCACTTGATCATGGTTCAAAATTACGATGTTCTTCGTGATAATTCCTCGTGTTTCTTTATATACAGCGACGTTAACAAGCACCCACTCATTTATTTGAGCCTCAACATATTTAAAATGCACCAATTCTCTACACGGCAGATCTTTAGTTCAAATCATGAGTTCGTGACCATGACTACTCGGCTACTGCAGCCACTTCATTACAGAGAAATCAATCAAGAGATGGCATTTCACTGCTTATATATAGTATTTTCAAAAAAACAGATTTGATCATACCATATGTAAAGCAACTGTATTTATAATATCATTGTTTTGGAGTAAACAACACTGGAATAAGTGATAATGATGGCAAAAGCAGACATTACAGAAAGTATAAACTAGATACAGTACAATAAACTAGATCAAAAATTTTCAAAATTGTTACAGAAACTGAAAATTCAATGGCTTAGCTAAGAGAAAAGGCGTTTCCCTTTACAATTTTTAACATTTTCTCTGCATTTATATTCATCCGCTGTAGCCAAGTGCTCATAACTGGAGTACTGTCAGTTTAAGTCCTGGTATCATTGAAGACCCGCTGTGTAGAGGGAGGCCACTGCACGTTTAATCTATCGAAGCTGAAATCCTCCCTTTGATGTGGTGTAGAAGTTAGGAGAGGGATGTCAGAGTTGAGGTTTCGTCTTTGCTTGACCGAGGTCAAAATTACGAAGTCTGTCTCTTATCGCCTTCGTGTTGCCTTAGAATACGATATTAATAACTATCACTCATTCGCTCCAATCTTTTGTTCTTTTTGTATACAAGGTGTGACACAAAAAATGAGACTAAGTGTGTAGCTTGAAAAAAGAGTGGAGTTGGCAACAACTGTTTTGGAGACGTCATCCCACACATCTCCTCTATCCATGTGACCAGTTTTTCCTTAACCGATCCGCCAATTGGGTGCACTGCGTCATTGAGAGAACACATGCAGCTGCATTCTGCCGGAAAAGTGTCGAATCAACATCAAGTTTCTTGTGAAACTTAAATAATCAGCCACGAAAACATTTCAAATTTTAACCGAGGCTTATGGAGATGGAACTTTGTCTAGTACACATGCATTTGAAGGGCAAGTGTAGGTTTTAGGAGGAAGGAACAGTGTGGAAGAGGATGAACCTGCTGGGCGCCCAAGGTAAGCGATTACAAACCAAAACGTTGCCAAAATTCCTGATATGAGAGGGTTCCCACTCACATCAGTGGTCAGACAGTTCATCAACACTACTACATTGAAATCCTGAAGTGACGGTGAAAAAATTAGGAAAAAAAGGTCAGAATTGGGGAGTGATGAATGGCTGCTTCACCAAGACAATGCCCCATTCACACGGATCAAGCAGTTTCTGACCAGCAAAAACATTAATATGGTGAGGCATCCTTCTCCTTATTCACCTGATTTGACCTCATACGACTTTTTTTTACTTCTGACAGTAAAATCTTGCTTTAAGGGAATCCATTTTACTCAGTTAAAAAAGATGTTCAGGCAAAAACGAAGAATCTCTTGAAGGGCCTTCCAAAAACCTCGTTCCAGAACTGTTACCAGCAAGGGCAGCACTGAATATAGAAGTGTGTGAATGCTGAAGGGAATTACTTTGAAGGTGATACTGTCACTGAGAACTGATTCTGTATGTACAGTGATTTATTGAACCAGTCTCGTTTTTTTTGGGTCCCTTCTCGTACCTCAGTGGCGAACACAAAAGTGGTTTTGGGAAGGTTTGAGCTCCTTCCATAGACCAAAAGATTTTTAATTGTTAGTATAAAGATTACGTCACAGTGCTTTCGTTGACGTTTTTAATGTAAGCCTTCCCATAAAAGTAATGGTGTTCGCCCCCGGTATGTACGCATCGATCGTAGCAATGATACGGGGCCCCAGATAGGGCGTCCAATAAATTTTGATATAAGGCCCACTCAAGATTTGCTGTGCCTGGTACTCTTAAATATAAAAACTATCTATGATTTAAATGGTTTAAGGCAGTGGTTCTCAAACTTTCACTACTGGCGACCCAATTTTCAATCATAATTTTTATCGCGCCCCAAATAATAATGTATTGAAAGCAATAATAATGCACTTTGGCGCTAAAGCTACAATACGATCATAATTATAAACCGTACAAATTAACAAGATAAATTATAAATTTTGTATATGTGTTATTTTTAAGTAATATATATATATATTTTTACTTTTTAGTTAGATGCACTATAAAAGCGTGTTTTTAGTTTGTTTTAAAACTATAATTTATTTTATAATTATTTTTATACTATACACGATAAAAATCACAATTCCAGTGCATAATTTAATAAAGAGAATATATACTTACCTACTTTCAAGGACTTTTCAATTTTTCTTTTGATAATTTGAGAAAAAATCCAATTAAACTAAAGAAAATGTTCCAAATATGCGTGTCCTTAATAAAGGACAAAAATTATAGACACTTTTCGCTAATAATCCAGGAGCGTTATTTCCCATCAAAACTGTCATATTTTGTTCACGTCAATGTAGATTTGTTAACGTTTGATGATCTACAAATAGCGTTTTGAACTTTTTCTTCCTTGTGTCTTTTTTGACAATGCGAAGTGCTACATTTATGGCTTCATAGTTTTCTTCATATTCTTTAGGATGCATTTGAAAATTTCATTCAACTCAAACGTTTCATGTCTGTCACTTATCGCATATTTACTTTCGCTATCTTGATTAATATGCATTATTTCAGCAGGATCTTCAATTACTTGATCAGTTTCAATTTCCTTCAATAGAAATCACAGATGCCCATGCCCATTTTTTTTTATTCTGCTCATTTACATTTATAAACCATAATAAGTCGTACAACACAGCGATCAAAACCACAAAATTGTTCATGGGGGAAAGTACAGCATGTTCTAAAAAATAATGGTGTAAAACGTTTTTCATTATGCATTAAATGTTTCAGAATACTCATAAAAAATACATTTTAGCCAAATAATCTTTCAAAGTTCTCAATATGCTTATCCATATATCATAAAACTCATTCATATGGAAAAAAGCAACAGAAAAATATTATTTACAACTTTCCTAAAAGAAAAAAAGACGGAGTGAAATACACCAGTAAGTTTGAAGGTCAAATATATGATAATCAAAAGTAATAATTTAGGGGTTAAAAAATAAACGTAATAAAAAAACCTCTCATCGTGGGATTACAGTAAAGCAAGCAAAATGCCTTTTTTTATTTGGTTATAGAATCAAAGGTAGCTAATGACCGTTTGAAGTGGAATTTTTTATTTTTGATGATCACCAGATGATAAAAATAAATTATATCAGTGCAAATGTGTATTTTTTATTATGTCGGAAAAAAATTTGTTTTGCTTCATTCCAAAAAGTTATTTTTTAAACCTTTTATTTTCAATATGCTCGCGCCCCCCTTGCTGGGTCATCGCGCCCCCCCAGGAGGGCGCGCCCCACAGTTTGAGAAACACTGGTTTAAGGGAATTTAAAATGCTAAAAGGATTTTAACAGTGTGAGTAACTTACAAAGCTACGATTTAAACCAATGGAAAATAACTCCTCCAATAACCTAAAATTGTTTTCTTCTACAGCTACAAAACAAGATTCAAATTTGAGAAAATTTTAGAAATGGAAAAAAAAAGTTCTTTAATATCACAATAAGCTCACAATATATAAAAAATTAAAAATATTTTCGTTAAAAGACGAACCGATGCAGAAATTAGAATTATCATGAAATGTAATAAGTGAGCGAATATAATATCAAAACACGATGTAAAAGTTTAAAGATGTTTTGGATTTAAAAGCCTTCAGATTTCGTGTTTTATTCTTAATAATTCTTTGAAAGCAAATTTAATATAAAACAAAGTAATTTGTTTTAACTTTTAAAAAAAAATAATAAAAATTTGCAAAATTGATCAATGTTTTTACATATTTTGAATTAACTTGTTGCGTATCTGATAAATAATTTAAAGTATATAGTGCATGTTATCATTTACATTTGTTACTGCCACTAATAAACTGCGTCTTTTAAAGACGTTATATATATACTAACAAGAAAAATACCTCCTAATATTTTCTGTGAAATGCAGTTAAAGTTTACACGTAAATATTTATTTTTCAGCAATCGATTAACATATTTCCCTGAAAATATTAATATTTAATTAGTATTAAGATATCCGAACATGTTGAAATGATCAAATTCAGTCAAAACATTTTTTTTTAATAGAGCTATCTTTCGTCGTTACAAAACATACTTTGTTTTGCTTCTACGCTGCCTTGAGGCCAAGTTATAATCAATTTCATAAAATTAGAAAAACCGATAGTGGATCTTTAATAAACCAGAAATAGGTATTTAAATGGCTCAAAATCTATCATGGCGAGTGTGATAACTCAAAATGTTATAAATAAATTTCTAAAAACTGTTTGAACCTGATATTTATGTTATTTTCTTGAGAATGTACTAAAATATTTCTTATTGTTAGAATACTTTTTGAGTTATGGCTTGCTATTTAAATAATAGTCTCATTAAGAACGCCACATTTCTTACAATATTGATGATCTCAGCTCTAAAATTTTTAAATTTTAATAAAACATTAAAATTTTAGTAGATTCTTTAAGTAAATGTGTCTAATTTTTTTTAGTAATACTTTTACTGATATAAGTTTATTACTTTTTTTCCTAATTGCTTCGAAGTTTTTCAGAAACATTGTTAAAATTTCACTTATATTTGTGACTTTTGTAAAATTTAGATAATTTTTTCAAATGTATTGTGTATGTTAGTTAAATATTGGTATTGATTCCTAAAAAAGCATTTATATTGTTTTAGTATGCTATTTTTTAAAAAAATATCCCGAACCTATTCGGAAAGAATATAATCAGATTATTCCAATTTTAAACAATCGCCATTTTTGTCTCACGAGACAGAAATTATTTCTTCTGACCTGGCTTCCTTCTTGATATATTTAAGTGTCAAACGATTTTGTTATTCCAATGAATTGTCATTATTCCTTTCCAATTTTTAAAGTTATTGTTGCCACTTTTCATACCGAAAACTTCACAAACATTTGAAGAATTAAACATTTTTCACACTAAGCCTTTTTTATCAAAATTCGATCCTTTTTATATAGAATTAATCTAATAGCAAATTTAATTAAATATTTGAATTTAACTTGCAGAATTGTGTTGTGAAGGCTCGAATGCTCTAATTTAGTCATCTTTTCTTATTATTATAATATATAATTTATTTAATTTTTTTAACTTTATTTATTTTTTAAACTTAAATATGTGAACAAATATTATTATCGGTTGCTGTTACAATTCATCTTTTATTTTAATCTAATAATTTATTATTTGATTTGATTTTAACATCTGATTAGTAAGTTTTTGCATTATATATATATTTTTCCTAGAATTATTTATTTTAGTTAAGTATGTTGCATAATTGTTTTGGTCTATCGTTTGTTTGTTTTTATAATTTCTTGAACTTTTATTATTTGAAGAATTTTTAAAATATTAGTATAACTTAAATTACGCATTATTAGAAAATATTAAAAAATTTTAGTTTAATTTTTATTACTTTTTACAAGTTAAATCATATCCCAAAAAATGAATATTCAAAATTCGGCAATTAATAACAATAGCAAATAGAATTTCTGAAATTTATCCTTTAATTGCAGAACCAAAAAGAAAATTATTTATTTATTTTTGGATAAAAATACATGTAAACAACTGGGTAATTCAGCTAAGTATGAATGTTACTTGTTGCAACTATTTCTGAAGAATCTTTTATGACTATCGTATGTTTTGAGATATAAATTGCATAATTTATCAAAATAGGTATATTTGACTCATATTTATTAACATGAACTATTCAAAGGTATTTCATGATCAAAACAAGATAAGTAGTGTAACGACAATTATATGGAACAAAAATAATGAATCTCTTGGAATAATTTTTATGAGAATTATATGAGATTTTATAGTCGTATTACAAATTATAAAATGTTATAACTATTTTGTGTTTTTTTCAATCAAAATGTTTGGATAAATATATATCCTAATAATTAATAAATGAATTCTTAGAATTCACATGGCGAAATTTTGAGTGTGTCTTAAATGATTCGAATCATATGCACAATTAATGGATTGATTATTTTTAAGTACATCTTTAATGAGACTGCAATGATTTTTAAGCTTTGTTACCTTGTTGTGGAATTTTTCCATGAGTTACTATTTCAAATGAATATTAAATGTGTGTATGTATATATATGTAAGAAATGCATGTGCATAATACCCAAATGAAATAGAATATTTAAAGTTAAAGATGCCTGGCACATTCAACTTTGACAAAACTGCATTTGTTACATATACCCCAACCATTTCTTCACTGAGTCTATAGTCTAAGGACTAAAGTACGGGTACTAAAATAGACTTAGATTCACAATGACCAGAGCAGAGGCCTCACTTCATGCATGAGTACACTCAAGAGCTCTCCCCCATGATACATGACCATGGATCAGAATACCCCTCCCCTCCCTTCCATCCCATTTCCCTAGTATAAATTGTCGTCTGCACTGATGAAGGACTGAGTCCAATTCCCTTTTCGGATCAAGTACAGAGGACACACACAGTGTGAGGGAGGGTAGAGTGGAATGAATGTTGCCACAGGCATTGTAGAAACTTTCGCTCGGAAAGGTCTATAGGGTGGAGAAGGGGTCTCGGCCGATAATTATGCTGCACACACACACACAGCAAGCGGCCTAATCTTTATTCTGTACCGTGCGTGCATCTACTGGCCGTAGTGGCTCCCCCTGTCGGTGGTGAGGGGCAGTTGAAAGGTCACCGCCTCGTCCTTAGCAATTCCTTTCCCAACAGAAGGGGGTTTTCGGAATCCATGGGGAACGTTCCATCCATCTCCCCCCTCCTTTCCTCTTAGAGGGGAGGGAGGAAGGTACAGAAGACTTCTTCTCTGGGTAGGGGGAAAGGGAGTGAAGAGGCAGGGGGGTTGCGACGACACCTGACATTTCCTCTGCACGCATCACTTAGAAACTGCGTTGCTGGATCTGGCAAGGGGGGAAGGGTCAGTTTATCTGAGTGCGTTCGGTCGAAGAAAGGGGGCGAGAAACAAAGTGCAGACGATCAAATTCAGTCGTCGGGTTGCGTTTTTCGTAGGTTGTGTTTACTGCTGGAAGGATGGTGAAATCGTAGCTTACTGATACAGCTACAAGAAAATTTTACAGATGAATTTAGTCGTACATTTCTGTCTCCACGAAATTAATTTGCATGTGTTGCCGAAAAAAAAAAAAAATTGTTGTTATCTCAATTCTAATTTCTCTCGACCACAAAGTAACAATCATTTTTAATCCGAAATTACATTGTCGTAGATTTGATTTAAAAATATTGCAGGAAGCCACCATTTTTACTTGTGCTACTTTTCAAGAAATAGGAATATTTTCACATTTTTAAATTACCTAAGTTCCTTCAATTAATAAAACTCATTTTCTTTAACCCACTCCATGTAATATAACAACATTATACAACGATAAAATAAAAAAGTATCAAATTATTTTAATAGCTATTTTATGAACTTATTGTAGAGACGAGCTCACACGAAATACCGATAGTAGCACAAGAATAAAATAGATCAAAATTAATCAATTACAACTATTATTACGATAAAAAAAGACCTATTAAATGATAAATTCCAAATATTTGTGATGGGTATCAAAGCTTACATACATGAAAAAACAATTTTTTATTAACAATTGAATTTTTTTTTTCAAGTTCAGAACATTAATTATTTATAAATGTTAGATGTGTTAATGAGAAGGCGAGAGAGAGTTGTATGTGATACCCTCAAAGCTCATTTTTACTAAAAAAGTTTCTTAAAAAAGTTTTGAAGTATAAATAATACAACTATTATTACACCATCATAAAAATAACATTAAAGAAAAGTAAATGAAAATAATAATTGAAATTATAAACTTCCTTAAACTCAAAAAACTCAGTGGCGCAAAAGCCCATGAGGGCCAGGGCCTACTGTGCCCATCCCAGTATACGTGACCATTGGGCGCTGAGGTGCATGCGCAAATGTCCCGATCAGGTGGTCACTCTGAAGTAGGGATTGCAATACCGGTATTTTGAGCCATCTGTACAATTTTGTAATACCGGTATTCACAAGTTTAAATACCGGTTTTTCGGTATTTACTAGAATTTTTTTTTTAAAATTGTCTCCATTATATGTTCACGGATCGCCAACATAGCAAAATAGTATACGTTTTGGTTTTTATGCCTCCCTAACGGGCGAAATTAATTAGACTGTAAATATAAAGTTGCATCGTACAATCAATAGAGGTGATAAAGTATGTGAATCATCCAAAGAGGCAGGCCAAAACTATCGTATCGCAGCTCAGAGAGATACTGCACACGCTCAGTATTCGTAGTCTGATAGTTATATCTGTGAAAACAAGGTTGTAGTTGTGAAGCAAGTGCGTAATATTTCAATATTTTTAAAATTGGTGCGTTTGTTATTCACACTGTATTTGCATATCATACTCTAGGGTTCAAAATATTTTTCAGATTCATTATATATAAATACTCATAAATAATAACCCATAGTAATGCATAAGAATAACTTAAAAGAACATACAAAATCAGTTGATAATACTTCGGTTTGGTTTCATTATTTATATGTGAAAAGAATATGGTGCCCAATGTAAAAAATGCTTAAGAGTTATTAAAGTGAATAGAGGAAGTACAAGTGGACTCCATACACATTTAAAAAAGAAACATGATACAAATTTGTTAAATAAGAAAGAATCGAATTGCGATAAAGATACAAATTTAAACACAGTTTCTAAATCCAAGCCAAGGATTTTAGATTATTTTGAAAAAAAAAAAAAAGATAATTTGGATGAAATTATTGCACAAAATTACGTTTCAGGCTTAATGACAGTGCAATTGATGCATTATATTTTTCCAAGATCACATTCCAAAAATTTGTAATAGTACCACAGACTGAATAGTGATACTTACACTTTTTTGTGATTTAAATAAATAAGACGTTCCTTTACCTTTCTGTGTGTGATTCTTTATATATACTTTTATAATTTATATATAAGAGTTACGAATTATTTTTATGATATTAACACTGTCTAATAAAACTGGCAAATATATAAAACAGAGAAACAACTGTGTGTTTTTTTTCTAAAATTTCTACTACCGGTATTAAGATCTAAAAAATACCGAACAGCGGTATTGAACTTTTGGTCCGTTATTGCAATCCCTACTCTCTGAAGTGATACCGCCAGTGTTTATGTCCCCAAGCAAGCTTGGTACTCATTTATCGACCCACTGCAGTTGGGATGAAAGGTTGAGTCGACCGTGCCCAGCCCGGGAATAGAGCCCAAGCCCGTGGTGTGGAAGCGCGATACGCTACCACTCGACCACTGGCCCTTCTATAAAATTCCTTAAAATAGCAAAATGTTTTTAATCTTCAATCAAATGCGTATTTTTTTATGCAAATAACGACGCGATATCTCTCTTGGAAATGTAGGGCACATTTTACCAATAAACAATTACGCATATTAGATTCTTAATAATATTAGAGATAAAATTCATACTATTAGGCAGTAGCCTACACAGAAGTTTTCCAAGGGGGGAGGTCTAGGGTCGAAAGTCCACCATTCTTGTATCATGCTCCTTTTGATTTTGTCGATTTTGGGGAACAAAAAACAGTAAGAAACTAATTATTGAATAAATAATTAGTATTGATTAATAAAATTAATCATCAAAAACAAATATTTAATTAAATTTTACGTATTATGTACTTAAAATTATAATCAATCGGGAAAAAAATGAAGGGCTTTAAGGAGGGGGTCCGGACCCCTAGGACCCAGCTTATTACATTGCCTGCACTGCTGTTAGGCCATTTTGTGCTTGGCTTAGGCAGAAGTTCTCTTTCTGATTGTCTGGGTATTAATAAGTTAAGTATGTAAGTAGTATAAAGGTTGCCCAAATGAAAAGTGGACAAGTTGAAGAAAAAGAATACCTTTATTGGAATTTAAAATAATTCACCGTGGGTGTGTAACACCCAGGTCCCATTGTTTCGACAGTAGGTCCATGTCTTAGTTGTAGAAAGATTGTGGTTGATTCTCGAGGAAGTTCTGCATAGCTTCCTTCATCTCATCCTCCGAATGGAAACGTAATGCTCTACTAAGGGGGGAGTGTGGAAGGTTTCAGGGAAACAAATCCGGACTGTACGGAGGGTGTTCCAACACTTATAAAAGAAATTTTTTAAGGTTGTCTGGGCTTCACGAGAGGTGTTTAAGTCGGCATTGTCATGGAGATCTGGTATCGTTTGCCACCCTTCACGAAAACGTTTGCATCAAATGTTCGAACTCGGCAGTGCTCACCATAGGCTGACTCCATTTACAGATAATTGTCCGTATTCACTTCCCCTTCCGCAATCAGAAGCCATACTACTGCGCATTGCTCTGATATGGACGCATCCATGAATTACACTACTTTACTTTTGATCATTTTCTTGTACGAAGAACAGGCATCATTATTGCCCGTCGCTTACAATGTCACATACACTTTCTACCTCCCTTTATATCCATATTCGGTTGTGCTGCAGTAGTTGCAATTATTTTGACACAATTGCACGTGCCCACTTTTCATTTGGACAACCCTATCAGAATGGAAAAGTCAGTAGACCTTTGTCCATTTAAAGGTCAAAATGCACTACTGTGCAAAACTTAAGTAACAAAATTCCTTTTCAGTATACAGCCATGATAGAAATTGTAGAAAAGGGTTAAGTTTATTGAAAAGTCAATTCATGAAAAAAGTAATGCATATGCAAATATCTGGAGTGTGGCGTCAGAATGACGAGAGGAAAAGCAAAATGTATAGACTCAGCGTGCGAAGTTCAAAATAACTTAAAATGAAGGACGATAGGTGTAGTTCCAGACATTCGCTGCAAGTGGTTGTGAGATTGTACGTATAATACGGCTATAAGAAACCATCAGGACTTTTTTACGCGTGGTAGAATGATGAATAAGCTTGAAGAAAGGCGTAATTTGAGTGTTATCCATGAGTTTGGATTCGAGAAAAATGATATGCCACGACCTTCTAAAGGTTAGAGATACAGCTGTAAGAAAGATTACAGGTGGTCAGCGAAGGTAAAATATGATAAGTAATGACTGATGTATAGTCATGTAGGCGAAAAGAGGCAGATATCAGACAGTGGGTGTTATTGCTCAGAGAACGGTACGGCAACCGGACGACATACATTCGTGTTACCTTGGAAAGCGCCTTCATAAAAAGAGAATATTCATCCGCCGTTCTGAGTTTTGTATATGACTGATAGCATTGGCGGGACTATCAGACACAAAGACTTGACATTTCCTTAATGGAGTTAAGTCTTCTCTACCGGCGAGAGTCATTTTATTCTAACAAACGATTCTCGAAGGGAATTTTTTATGAGTTAGGTATATATTTTCACCCCCTCCCCCTTATCATAAGGAAAAGACAACGTTTAAGTGATATTGGTGTGTTCGTGTGGAAAGGTATAATGAACGGACGAAAGGAGCTCAACATTTTCGGAGGGGATTAACCTATCGGAGATCATTACTGGAAAGTACAGGGACATCTTAAGTTCTTGAGGCCCTGGGCCCCTACGCAAAAGTAGTCCCTGTGCCCTTACACAAATGTAGGCCCCACCTATGACCAGGGGCCCAAAAAGGGGGGGCCGGGGGGCCGGCCCCCAAAGCCCTTGTTTTTTTCCGTTTGGGATTTTTAAATCTAAGTATATAAAAGTAAAATTTAACGAAGTTTTTTAATTTTACTTTTTTTAAATTTTCTAATTATTTATTCAATAATTAGTTTTACTGTGTTTTTTCAAAAAATCGACAAAATAAAAAAAGAAGCATGAAAAAAGAATAGTGAATTTTGGGACCCCCCCCCCCCTTTTTTTAAAAAATTCCTGTGTGCGCTAATGCCTATGACCCCTTTAACCCCTTCCGGGACCAGCGGAAGGAGAAAGGGGCCCCCCCCAGGCCCGTACGTTCGAAGAGGATACGCACGCACGGGCCCGGGAAAAAATTTTTCCCTGCTGCCTAATTTTTTTTAAAAAATTTCATTTAAAGTTTTAAATGCAACCAACGGGGAAAAATTTACCTTTTACTATCTTTTATAATTTTTCCGAACAGGGGTAAAAAATTTTTTGCTGTATTTAAAAAAAAATTCAATTTTAAAGAAAATCCCATTTTAAAAAAAAATTACATAAATTTTAAAAAATAATTGACAAAAAATCCCATACATATTTTAAATACGAATATAGAAAATAAGAAAACAAAAACCAACTTATTAAAAAATATAAACAGAAACCATAGAGCAATGGGAAAAATCCTATATGCCCGTTTCCCCTTCTCGAAAAATAAACTTTTGTGCTTGTTTATATTCAAAATATTTTAAAATATAATTTAAAAACAAAGCTGAAAGCAACATATTGAAGTTCAGAGTTTTATGAAACATTTTCAAAAAAAAAAAGGGTTTTTTAACCGCCATGGGGGTGTTTGTAAAAATTAATATAAAAAAAGTAATAAAAAAAAATATTTTTTTAAGTAAATTTCCCCTACTTAGTTTAACAACAAAAAATTTTTTTTTAGTTTACTTTTAAAATAGTTACAATTAATTTTAAATATGATAAAATTTTAGACAGAATCACAACATTAAGTGGTCATTAGTTTTAATTATCATTAAAGTAGGGTATTTTTTCCTTTTAATTTAAAACCAAAAATGAATTTTTTTAACACGTGAAAAAAAAAAACCTTTTAAAAAGTTTTGACAAATTTGCCAAAAGGGTCGCAAATTTGCCAACGTGGCTGTATTTTTTAATTTTTTTAAAAAATTAGTTTTAATCCATTTAATTTTTTTTAATTATAATTAAAATTTTTGTATTGGGCATCCAAAAAGATCCTGTATATAAAATTTCAGCTCAAATTTAGCCTTTAAAATGTATTTTATGAACATTGAAAAACCACCCAAAATAAATAAATAAATATAAAATAAATAAATAAATAAATAATTTAAAGTGGGAAAACCAATAGTTGGGAAATTTAAAAAAGTTTCCCAACTCTGGATCACACCGGTTGATTATGGGCCAAAGAGGAGGGAAAACTCAATCACATATATGATTTCCTTTTTCCGTGGAAAGGGAAAGGGGGCGCGTGATCACATATATGTGATATGGTTTCCTTTAACGGGTTAAAACAGTAGATAAAATGGGATACGGTTTTTACAATTACCGTACAAACAATAAACCGAAACAAATAAATGTGCATGTGACTTATTACAATAGCACAAACCGGCTCTACCAACTGGCGCATTTTGACTGAATGAGTACTGATGATGTATAGTGGTAGGCCAAGTAGTAGGTATTCCAATGTGTTGTTGGTTCAGACCGGGTTTTGTGGCCAGTAACTTATACCCACTGAAGATCCATGCTACTAAAAAAGGAAGGAAAGCTCAAAAAGCATTTTGTTGAATGAAGTTATCTGCAAATTAGATTGGCTAGCGTACTTCCTTGATTTTAAGCCCATTGAACATGTATGGGTGCTTTAAAAAGACGCCTAATATCACGATCGCGCGCGCGTATCCAGAAGACACCAGGCATACTGATGCTCATTAAAGAATAGCAACTCTTATTTTTTTGGTTTCTTTGATGTTGAGTCTGAAGAAACGGTGCTGATCAGAGGAAGCCATACGTAATAAGGAGCTTTTTGATTTGCTGTTCCTCCTTTTCATTAGACAGTGTTTTGTGCCTATATCATTATGTCGATAAAACTTTTTTCTGCAAGATTCTATATTGTATCGTAATAATTATTTGTTTTTAATATACTCTGCTTCGTCTTTTAAGTTCTACGCTATTCATCTGTACTATGAACGATTTTGTTTTTGTTTTTCACTGTGGTATATTCAGCAAAATAACATTCACTTCAAGATACTGCAGGAACTTCTCTTACGTGCTAAAAAAAATGGAATACAGGGCCAAGGAAAAAGAAAACTCCAAAGCAGACTCTATGCTTTAAATTTATGATAAAGGCGTTCACGTGTTTCTAGTCAATCAGTACTTGCGTTTCACTGTTGTCTACTTTTGCTCTTTGCAGAAACTTTTCTCTTTAAAACGTACAAATGTCTTACCAATTATAACGCAAAGAGGTAAACAAAATTATTTGATTTATTTAAAAACAACCATATAATATAAGACTTTTTTTTGAAAATCTTTTCGAATATTAATACTTGGACATTTTTATCCAATTATCAAATTTGGAACTATATTTGAATTTTACAAGTACAAATCTAATTTCAGCTTTGAATTCAACGTAAAATACATATGATGGATTTAAAAAGTCTTTTATGTTCATTAATAAATGACGACATTTTAACCAAGTATCACGTAGCAATATACTAAAAATACTGCTTCCATTAATCTAACTTGTATAAAACCCTTTCAAGACAGAATTGACGAAATTAAACTTGTTTAATGATGTAGAAAGTTTCAGTGAATTTATATTTAAAATCATTTAAAATGTCTTCATCATTAAGTCCCAAGTAATAGATTGGTAGAGTAGTACCATGGAGTTGTTTTGAACGGTTTAAAAATGAACTGCCGGGTATTCCATTTGTTCGAACGCCATGGACCAGGGGCAAAATAAGGGGGGTCCTGGGGGTGGGGAAACTCCAAAACCTTTTTTTTTTTCGAGGTTATGCATACATTACGAAAATTTGATTATGTATTTGTTATTAAAATTTTTATTAAATTTAAAGGGAATTATTTATTCAATAACAATTTATTTTTTTGTCCCAAAAAACGTCCAAAAAAAATATGTTGAGCAGGGTTTTAGTATGATACCAAAATGGTGGACTTTTCAAACCCCGGATTCCCCCCCCCACTTTGAAAAATTTTTTTGGGGTGCTACTGCATGTGACTAAGTGAAAAAAGCGTTTTGAAATATTCTGAAAAATTTTACAGAGGGCATATTCCATCTCATTATGTAACACCAAATTTCTTTTGGTAAAAATACGTAAAAGGAAATGGGACTAAAATATTTTTTTTCCAAAAATTATCACTCATCATCCATGGTGCCAAACAAGGACGACCTTTTTTAAGAACTTTATCTCCTCTTTTACAACAACCCCCTCCGTTTTTAGCCGACAAAGATTCCCAAACTTTTTATCCCATAGACCGATCCCTTGCCATGTTTTTCGGTTTTGGGTAGGCCCCTTCTTACTTAATATTGAATTTTTGCAAATTTATCAACCTAAATGCCTTTTTGACAGCTGGTATAGAGCTACTTCTTAAAAGATTTAAATTTTCTAATTTAGTAAAGAAGTATTTAAAACAAAAGAAACACATTTTAAATTAATTTTAAAAATTTTAATTAATACAAAAAATAACACATAAAATAACTTATCAAAAAAAAATTTTACAATGGGAGAGAAATCTGGTGCTTCAATAAAAAATTTTTCAACATTTGGTATCAATCTGTCAGGTTAACCCAAATTTCCTGGGTTATAGTGGTGTTCAGTTTTTTTCCTTTTCTTTTTTTTTTTTTGTTTTGGAATTGGAACCTTTTGAAACCCCCCTTTTTTCCTAAAAGTAAAAAATTTTTTCCACAATTCCATAAGGGGGTAAATAACTAGTCTTTTTTTAAACCCAAAATTGCAAATCCAAACTTATATTCTAGTTTACATTTCTTTAAGGACATTATTTATCAATATCCCATTCTAACCGAGTTGAATTTTTTTTGGTTAAAAAATTTTTTCCGATTTTTCTCCCTATTCGTAATGTTAAAGGGGATCCCACGTATTAAAACGAAAAAAAAAGTATTCATGAAATATTTTTAAATTTTTAAAAAACCTATATTGTTAACAAAGGTAGGAGTTTTAATGGAAATTTCTGGGAAAATTGAGGAAATTTTTTTGTCTGTGTTTTGGTTTAGTTAAGCTCGACTTTCCGAAGACGTTTTAAGACTCCGTTCCCCTATTCCCATAGTTCCCTTTGTAATATGACATTTGTTTTTTTTCCTAATGTGACATGAATTCCTTGCCTACTGTGGTAATTACCACAGTCAAATCAATCTCAAAGCTAGTTTCAAAATCTGAATAAAGAGCATTGAAATGTTGAAGTTAAGTTGAGACATCACTTTCCTGGCAGATTGTCTGTTTTTTTAAAAAAAGGGAAAAAAAAGGGAAAATTTGTATCCATTATTATACTCCTTTAGCTTAATTCTGGCAGGAAACAATGAAATGATGGTTCTTGTTTTAATAAAATTTAGATTTTTATCTTGAAACTACGAATTAACCTCATTAAATTTAGTAAATAAATGGTAAAATCTGGTATCCCTGTGATTACACTTTCTTTTAAAATTAGTCACGATCTGATTTAATGAAAGCCACTATCGTAGACACCCCTTTACGCCTCATCGACCCCCAAATTAGTTTTCGCTAATGTGGACCCTTTGTAGGTTTTCATAGACTCCTGGGAGTCGATATTGACCACTTTGTGAATCTAAAGTAGTGCTCCGCAACCTTTTTATCGCTAAGGACCGGTCAACGTTTGATAATTTTGCCACGGCCCGCTGAGGGTGGGACACATTGATTGTTTATATTTTAAATTGTTTTGATTTAACAATATTAATTTAGTTACATTTAAATAAGCCTTCAGAATAAGATAAGTTACCCAAAAAAAAGAATAAAGGTGATTTAACGTGGAATATAAAAATGATTTCCTGAAAGGAAACGGGAAAGCACACTTTTTAAAAAAAATGGCAATAATTTAATGTTTTTTAGGCCTGGGAAACCCGGGGTCCCCGGGCCGGGACCGGTCCGTGGACTTTTCGGATCACTGATCTAAAGGATCAAATAATCCTGAAAGTCTGGTCTTTCCCTTTTTTCTCGGTATATGGTCTAGCCTAGAGGTCGATAAACTTTCAGAAAAAACCCTTTGACAGTGAATCAAGATGATTTTAAACTTACCCCCTGAGGGCGTGATAACTCTACAAAGGGGCGAGCCTATTGAAAAGTGAAAACTAAAGATTATTCAAAAATTATCAATTTACTGAAAGTAAGCAAACAAAATATTTTCTCATAATAAAAATAAAAAACATTTACACTGATAAAATTACACTTATAAGTATCTTTACACAATGTATTTTATTTTAATTTAACAATACTAATTTAAAAGACAAGTTTGATAATTACAGAAACCCCCATGGGCTTGTATTAACACTTATCTTGATGATTTGTACGGTTTATAATTAATTCCTTAAAACTGCCGATTAAAAGTTACGTGGTTCGGTCCTCAATGCCACGATTTTCCACGTAGACGCGAGTATTTTGATGTTTTTCGGGGGAGAAAAGGAATAAATAACAAAATTCTCTGAAATAAGAAAATCCTTTGCAAAGGGCTGTCAAAGTCCTTTTATTGTATTCCAAAGCCTTAGGAATAATTTTATGGATAGCAGTGCACAGAAAAAGATTGTACTTCGGAAAGACGTGTACATACGTCCAGAAGATTAATGCTTTGGCTGAGCGAGACGTTTATATACGTCGGTGGCACATAAGAGGTTAAAGTCGTATTGTAGCGTTAGTGTAAAAGTATAGTATTATTGAATTCAATACAATGTTATTGTAAGGAGACGGGGTGGGTGTGAGGAAAATGAGGATTGAATATTGGGTCGCGAGTATTGAAAGTTTGAGAAGCACTTGACTAAGGTATCTAAGAGTCATTATATGCACTCATGTACGTAGAAGAAGGGGAGAAGGTGGGGTCTGGTTTCGGTCTCGATCAAGACTGTCATGCTCCAATCAATACTTCTTATAATTATTAAATGAAGTTTTACATGTTACATTTTCCTCTCCTTTAAAAGCAACCCATGTTTTTTTATTATTATTATTCCTATTGCTCAATGCAAGAACATCCATTGTTAAAATGTAATAATGTTGAGAATCAAACATCCCCAAGATTTATGAAAAAACTTCCACACCACTAACAACGTACTTGTCTCATTCTAGAATTTCATGTGGCCGCGGTAGCCGTGTGGTCATAGTCCCGAGCTCGTGGCTGGCGTTTTCGAGTCTTGGATTCGAGTCCTGGTGCCGTAGGAAACCCAAGGTGTAGAGATAAACCTTCCGAGATTCAAATTCCTCACATTGGCGGGGTGTGGAATTTAGAAGAAGGGTGTCAGTTCATGTATTCTCCTCTTCATTTGACCTTGGTTCACAATTACGTGGTTCGGTGCCAATAGCACCCGTGTTGTTTTTGAGTGCTGTGTATAAAACCATTCACTCGCTGGGATTTTTCATGTTTATGCTAATAATTCAAACTACTTTGGTTGTTTTTGCATACAGAAGTCATTTCAGCACTCTTTGCATTAAGCCATGAAATATGGATCTTGTTTCCATCGCTTCTGTTGGGAGTTTAAAGGTATCTCTTGAGTATTTATCAGTACTTCTGAAATCATGTCTGCAAAGATATAAACGTTGCTGGAAATCACTTTGGAAGCTATTTTACTATGGTGAGATTTCTACCGATAAAGTGTACTTTTACTACTTTAAAACTAATTCTAATATTTTTCCTAATTCTCAATAAACCTTCTTAATAAAAAATAATTTAATACCGAAGTAACTATCTTAGGAAGGAAAAATGGGGCTCACCCAAGAAATCAATTCTTTTCTATTCTCCATTGGTGCATTGGGCAAATCATGTACCCTCCAGTGGTTCCCGGCCCATGTTGACATCGAAGGGAACGAGATGACCGATTCCCTTGCCAGTGAATCCAGAACACTTGAGCCAATAATTTCATCTACTACGGTCTTTAATGGCAACGCAGTCACAAAATAAAAGCTCTGCTCAAACCCAAGAAAAAAAATCTCGCTGCCAGAATTAAATTATAGCCGAGAAATTGCGACTACAACAACTAGACTAAGGACAAAGCATTTTAAGGGCCAGAAGACTCTGCTCGATGGTTCCAGATCGTATGTGGAATGCAGGCACTGCCCAGGCACGCAACAGGATCCCAAACACCTTTTTAGCTATCCTTCCATTGTTGGTGCCCTTTATATAATAGACAATGACTGCAGCATGGACATTCTATACTCGGATCGTCCCATGGATATTGCCACGGCGGTGATTCACGCCTTTGGCAATATTTGACTATATCCTTATATTTTGTTATTACCACCTTTGCACTTTGTCATACACGACAACAACAACAGTAACTATCTTAATCCGATCCAATGTTTTATGTATGTACAAATGCGGGTAAATGACGCCCATCCGGAATAGTGGTTAGTGAGGCCGACTGCGGTGCCGTAGGGGTGGGGTTCGAATTCCGGATAATGCGTGGATGTTTGTGTTATAATCCTTTTCTTCTTGGTGATATGTGCTTCACGCCTACTTCTATGTAAGCCCCCGTGTGATATTTTGTGGTGCACGGGGTTATAAATGTTCTCAATAAATAATAAATACAGGTAAATTTGTTTTAACCCTTCCAGGACCGGCGAAAGGAGAAAGAAGCGTCTCTCTAGGCTCATGCGTTCGAAGAGAGTACGCACGCACAGGACGGGTCAAATTTCCCTATTAAGCCTAATAATTTCACTTAAAAATTCCTGCATGAGTAATACATAATGAAATTTAAAAAACAATTCTTCATTTCTTGTGTTTCTGTAAATAAGCTTTTAAGAAACACAGCTCGTCTGGCGTTTCATTGTTCAAACGGCTTCTTATTTTTGTTACAAACTGTCCTGTCGAAGAGTAAGTGAATATTAACGTCGCACTGTTCAGCTACAGGAGGGCTTTTGACGACGGACCACGTAGTTCTGAACCATGGTCAAGTGATGGGGACGACGCGTGAGATGGCACCCCTTCTCCTAACTACCACACCACACCAACGGGAGGACGTTTGATCTCTCGACAGATTTCACGTGCATCGCACCCCTACACGGCGGGCCTTTAGTGATAATGGGCTCGAACTCGTGACAAGGCCATCCACGATCCGATACTTCGACCACTCGGCTACCGCGGCCACTCTAGGTGGCGGATGGTGGATGATAAGAGTATAGAGTCAGTTGAGTAGTCGACCTCGTCTCTGAGACATATTAGTAGTTGCGTTTAGTTAATTTTTAATTGAAAAAGAAAGAAGCAGGTGGTAAGCTTTTTAATAAAAATTTAATCAAATTTAACCCATGTTTATAAAAAAAAAATCGGTTGAGTTCAATAGCTATAATTTCTTGTTAGGAGAGCTCAATCTCCATAGTGTGAAAAAAATCCCTAGCGCGGAAAAGAATATATACATACTAGCTGGTATACCCGTTCTTCGCCTGGGTGAATTGGAAAAATTAACCAATACAGATTAAAGGATGAAGAAGTTTTTAATCAGTTAATTTTACATGAATTGCAAACTTAAAAAAAAAAGGCTTTTTGCACACACACATATCAGCTAAACAAAAAATTAAAAAAAAAACAACTTGTTTTGTTAAATTTTAGGTCTGTACATCTAATAGATGATAAAAATGATTTATTTATTTTTAACTCCCCGTAACTCCCACATGTGGGTCAATTTTTGAAAACATCTTCCTAAGCTGATATCTGCTCAGCAAAAGTAACACATTGTTCCAAAGTTTGTGTAATGAACTCTTAAAATAGTATAAATAATTTATATCTGGAAGTGTAATACATCAATATTACTTTCTGTTCAGCATAATTCATAGTAGGTACTTTTTCTACACTTCCAAAAAATACAGTACGGTAGTTATAATTAGTTTTATACTTAAAAAATGCAACACCTGCCTATTCAATTAAAATTATAGCGTTATAATTAATTACTATCCAAAAACAAATTATGCAAATTTGTCCAAATGATGTAGTGAGAAAGACAAAATTTATCCACTTTAGATACCAGAAGGGATATAAAAGTAAGTTTTATTCTGAAATAAAAAAAAATAGTGATTACAATGATCAAAGCAATAAATTAGAACCGAGCGCGCACTGTCACCTGGCGTAGACCAAACAAAAAGTGAAAGTTTTGCTTCATACATAAAAGATAGATATATGCTGTCTCGGGCTTTTTTGCACATGGCAGAATTTGTTCCGACTTATTCGACAATTATCGTTATATTTTGGACACTACTCACAATATCTTTATAAATTGTAACCTATGTTATTTTGATGCATAAGCTATATTAGTGTAAAGTTTCATTAAAATCCATTCGGTTGTTTTTGCGTGAAAGAGGACCAAACATGCAAACAAACTTTCGTGTTTATAATATTAGTAAGGATTGATTCCAAAAACTGTTTTAGTGGGTACTATGCCTTAGTTATATCAAAGACAGAATGGAGAATTACGAAGTATGTAAGGAGGGAAAAAGTCGTATAGGAAGATAATGAGAGTTTCTGTTCTAGTATAGATACTATGTTTTTTATTATTAGATTACATTCCGGAAATTAAAAAATAAAGAGAGGATATTCTGGATCCTCGCAGCATATTTGGAATCCTCACAGCAAAATTATTCAGGGACTCTCACATAAAGTTAACTTTTAGGATAACGCATTGAATAGTCTCTGAAGCAAGGATCTGGAACATATTTTGTTGACGTAAGAAAGCTACATGACTTATTGTAACAATGTTTAAACAAAGTCAAAATTACTCCACACTTCAATACAGCTTTCAATGAACTCTTGAACAAAGTCGTAAGAGTCACACACAAGCAAATACTTATAAAAAATATAACAAACTTTTTCGGATGAAAAATATTTCGATATTTACTGAATTCAAAATGTTACTTTCCTGAGAATTCTTGATTTGTTGATCAATATATTAGAAATAAATAAATATAACATCTGTAAAGCATATTTTGTTCTTAAAAAATAAAATGTTTCATTTTACAAATAGTTGCAAGTGTTGAACTATATCTGTACCTACAATCTGTATAAAGATTTTAAAAAAAAACTGCTGTTCACGTTCTGTTCTAAGTTTTATCTTGAACAGGTGTGTCCATATCATAGTCTAAAATGTTTATAAAGACTACCTGATAAAAAATCACGCAGTTGCAAACTTTAAAAAATTAAAATAAAAAATATATAATTATATATATATATACATTTAATAAATATAATTTTACTTATTATTTATTTAAAAGGGGATTTTTTTATGTTAAAAAATTATCGCATTTTTTAGTAAAGAGATACTCTCAAATTAATTAAGAATTCATTCTCAAATGACTGTCAGCTAACAGTACTTTGATATATTGGTAACTCTGTTTTTTCAGTCCACATAAGCATATTTCCTGCCAATATTCTAGTAGATCTAAAATAGAGATACTAACTGACGTTCAACTTAAAGAAAAATGTATTTATTTATTTTTTAATTTAAGAAATCACTTTGTGTGTGAGCTTCTTTTTAAGACATATCTTTCGAGATAACAAGCATTATAAAAAAAAAAATTAAGTCATTTCCTACTTGGTCAAAAAAGAAAATTTTTATTTTAGCTACTTATTATTAAATAGTTACAATTCACATAAACATGTATATATATATATGATAGAATCACAACATTAAGTGGTCATTCATTTTTATTCATTATCATTAAAGTATCGTTTTGTCATCCAAAACAATCGTGTCTATAAAATTTCAGTTCAACTGAATGCCTTAAAACGTGAAAAAAAAAAACTTTTTTAAGTTTTGACACACAAGTCACCAAAAGGGTCTCTAAGTCGTCAAAAATGATGCCAACGTGGCTGTATTTGTAATTCTTTGAATAATTAGTTTTAATCAATTAATTTTTATTAATTATAATTAAATTACTGCATTGTCATCCAAAATAATCATGTATATAAAATTTCAGCTCTCTTGAGAGCTTTAAAATGTATTTTATTAACGATTGAAAATTCCACCAAGATAAATAAATATATAGAGTGTGAGCTAATAGTAGGAATTGAAAAATAACATCTCACTTCTCAATCAGGTCTTATTTATTTATATATCAACACTATTTAAAAATATACATTTATAAGCTGCTAAATTTCGGAAATTCGACGAGAGAGTGAGTTTTTATTAACGTCGCACTATCAAGTAACACAAGAGCAAGTGGAGACGGAACCTCGTAATTTTAAGACCCGATCAAGTGACGTGCACCACACCTGAACTGGCACTTCCCTCTCCTAACTACCACACCGTGGGGGAATATTGAGCCTCGACAGATTTAACCTGTATAGGCCATCTCTACACGACGGGTGTTCAGCGGCACCAGGACTCGATCCTGCGACCCTCCGGTCCCAAGTTTATGACCACAGTCGCAAGGTTACAGAGCTATGGAGCTTGAGAGAGATGAATGCGGACATAGATAATTGATAGTTACCTGAGAAGTTAGTGATTAACAGTTTGGAAAATTTTACTTTGAAATTTAAATCTTTTCATGAGTTGGAACTAGGATTTTTTCCAGGAAAGTTGCAATATTTTCGTAATTTGTATTTCCCATGAATTACACTTGGTTCCCGGAAATTCCCGAAAACGACATGTGGGTGAAATACTCTCGATGCATGAAATATTTTTTAACGATAAAATCTTATTTTTATTTTGAGAACTCAATTAAAATAAAAAATACAAGTCCTACCTCTATATAAAGAAGTCACTAAATCCCAGAAAAAAGTTGGCTATATGGAAAATTCTTTAAAGTAGAGGTTCATCTTTTAATATACTTTATAAACCACAAAATAAATTTTAAAAATTCATAAACACTATATATTAAAAAAGAAATTATTCACACCTTTTATTAAATTAATATATGTTTATTTTATATATCTTGCCCATAAAAAAAAGAAGAAATAAAGAAAAACTGCAAGAGAGAGGAAAACAAGAAAAAGAATGTCGAAGAATTTACTGTATTTTCAATATTAAGAAAATAGTTTTATACCAAAATTAATGAATTTGAAGGACATTTTTTATAATTTAAAGCATACAAATGATATTAAACACACATTATTTTATAATTAGAACATGGGGATACGGCACAACTCCACTGAGGATGAAAGCGGATATCGAAGATGTTTCTAGTGAACTGGGCAATGGGTTGGCAAGGTTGCTGTCAAGGTTGTACTTCTTGGATGAAACTTCCAGAACTCTATTCTAGGCGAGTTAAAATTTAATAAAACCAGTTCAAGATTTATGACCACCATAAAAAGTTTTAAAGAGAAGATAACTTGAAATTTTTTCAGAAATACTTTAAAAAAAAGGTAAAACAAAAATTGAATCCCAAAACAAAAAGTTCGTCATATAGAAAATGCACTTCGCTATAGAGAGGCTATTTTACGAAGAAAATCGGGAAATGTTCAAGGTTCCCGGAAAAAGTTCGCTATATAGAATAATTCGCAATATAGAGGTTCGTTATATAGAGGTTCGACTGTACTTATATGAACCCATATATTCAAAGGTATTAGTTCTCAGGGAGAACAACAAATACCTTACTAATTTCTTTTTTGTTATTTTGCCTTTTACGTTTATATTGCAAAATTCACCAATTAGAAGTGCTCAAACTTATGTATTGATTATATATATATATGTGTGTGTTAATTATAGCGTTATTATAGTTAATATAGTAATGAGTATATTGAATATGTATTGTGTGTGTGATTAGTTTGTTTATAATCTGATATTAGAGTTGGCACATCCAACGAACGGTTTAACTGCTTAAGCGATCAATTTTTTATCCAAAATGTTCCAAAAAGAGGCACATTTTTTATTGCATAAAACTAATCATATTATTTAACAGAATGCGAAAATCGGAGATTTTCATCTTAATTTTCAATTTTAATATTTCGACACTATTTTTTTATTTTATAATTGGGAAACACAAAAACCTTTAAATGCTTGCCATTTATAATCATGTTCTCTGCATGATGTGAAGAATATTTCATATATCTTAAGAGAATTTTTGTCGCACATCCAGTATGGGGACTATGACCCTCGGCTTGTAACCGAGTGGGTTCGAGTTCGAATCCCGAGTAAGACATGGTTCGGGAAAGAAGTTGGTCTTTCGCCCGTAATGTGTGTGTGTGTGGATTCCCTATTGAAAGGAAATCAGCACACCCTTTCTTATTATATGCTGGGATCATCATCTGCAATAAATGTGTATATTCTTCTGTTATATAGTATGCTTTCTGTTCTTCTTCACTTGTATTTCATAATTTCCCAAGAAAAAAAAACACACGTCAACAATAAAATAATTTTTCGCATATTGCAAAAAACACTTCGTGTTCGTACCTTTTTTTTTTAAATGGTTAAGGATTTTTTGTGTGTGTGCATATATATATGCACACACAACTTGAAGTATAGCGTAATACTCAGCCTTACATTAGAATGGGGACAAAGATAATATCTTTTTTGGATTATCTTTCCATTTTCATTTCTTCTCAAGCAACAAATTACCAATCCTTGTTCTTTATCGAATATTTTCAAGAATCTAATTTCGTACCTTCAATGAAAAATTGTCGACTTCAGATTTCCGAATGAGAAATATTTCAGTACCATGTATATATATAGAAACTGCATCTCTTAAATTCATTAGCACTAATAATCTCACAATAAGAATTAAAAATATATACAAATCAAAGATAGAAAGAAAGGTTTTAGTCCTGTATAGAAGGCAAACTGGTTGTGAACAGCTGTTCACAACCAGTTTGCCCGTATGCTGTGCGGGCACTGATGTTTTCTTCTTTCTATCCTTGACCTGTACGTTGTACGGGTAAATCAGTCAACGGGTTAAGCTACTCATTTCATTTCAGTGTGACACCAGGAAGTTAAAGAGGTCGAACATCCTCATTTTAGTGCGGTGATGGGAATCATTTGCGACCCGTCTAAAGGTTTTATAAGACTCGACATAGGTTTTGAGATAATTGTACAGAAATTTTCTATTTGTAAATGGCGCAAAAAAAACTTATTCAAGGGAATGTTTCCTTTAAAATTTTTTTTTTATTTATTTTATTACAACATAAGCAAACACGCAACCATATTATGCAAAATATAGTTGTAAGAATTAATATGAATTATTTAAGAAAAAATTTCTATTGCACAAAAATGGTAACTGCTTTAATAAAAACTCCTAAATTTATAAAAAAAATCTTATTTTTTAGTTTAAATCTAAAAAAATTGAAATGCGCAGAGAGTTTTCACTACATTCTTTATATTAGTGTCAAATGATTTTCAAAAAATATTATTGCTCCGTTTTTATTTTATTTTAAAACACTTTACATTGGTTCGCTAAGAAAAAAAATTTTTGGTGCCCTTTAAAAGTTCACCCCTTTTTGTTCAAGATCATGTACTGTTTTCCTTGATTCTCTTTCCAATAATTTAGCAGTCGTAAATTCTTTTTCTAAGTCCTCTTCACGTGATCCTTTTTCCGATGGCAAAATGCGAGGCATTAAGTAAAATAACGAATGAAACATTTTGTTATCAAAATTAACATAATAGAAAAATATCACGTGGTATTGCATTTGTATATGCATCCTTCTCAGAGTTGTGACGTAGCGTACAGGTAGAGTGAATGAATCGTCACAGTCAAATGTTGAAATAAAAGAAAAATTTATTTTCTTAACAAATTAATCATTATTGATGCAATAAGGTAAAGTCTCTGCGCCAAGCCGGTGCATTCAATCTCTTTCACGGGCGAGATCAATCACTTCAAAACACTCCTTTGTCCGAAGGACACTTGCCCATATTTCTAAGAAGTTGGTTGCATATCTTTTCACACGCCACTGGCGTTCATTCTCTTTCCTTTCCCCAAGAAAATCCGCTTCAGACTCGAATCTGATCTCTGCTGGGCTCTGCTCTTTCCCCGCTCTCCCCTTTCGGTCTCCTCGGGCCCCCGTTTTTCCCAAAAAAACCTTTTTAAAAACCAGGGGGATCCCAACACGCCCCCCGTCCCTTTCATTGCAGGCC
>BMAV01024624.1:0-71635 GCA_019973955.1 Trichonephila inaurata madagascariensis | reverse complement strand
AAAAAACTACTTACTTCTCATGCATACATGTTTCATAGTAGGTTATGTGTACTATTAATAATGCTTTATCGAAGGGTTTTGTCTTTTTGTAAACAATTATATTAATTATGAATTTTTTAAAAATTGTCTAATTTTTTTTCCCTAAAATTTAGTTTAATAAAGTCATATCTAAAAAGGTTTGCTAGATATATCTAATTCCCTCCGTTAAAATGTGTAAACATATTAAAAGTATGCTCACTGAAAATTTAAGGATTATATGATAAGTAGTTTTTAGAAAAAGGTACATAAAGTGAAAATTTTACATTTTTGAAAAATCGACTTTAAAGTAAAAATTTATATTTTTTTGATCGTTTACATTTTTTAGTACTTTCTAGAAGCTTTTTCTTACTCTCTGCTCTTATAAAAGACTCTTTTATTTTTCTTTTTTCATTATTTTCAACAATTTTGACTCTTTTAGGGATTTCAAGATGTTTGTTGGGCCCCCCACTGGTGCATCTATTTTTTTGAAGCATGGCACACAGTTTAACTTGATTCAGTATCAGAATGTTTTAAGATAATTAATTTTGCTACATGACTCATATTGACCTTTTGCAATAGCCGTATTTACCCCTAACTATGGGGTTTTTAATTCCACAAATGTAGATCTTGGAATAACAGACCATAAGGTGCTACTGACTCATTTGGGTTCTGAGTTTTTCCATGTAAACATTTTCTTAATAACATAGTATCACCTAGATCTCTAAAAATGGCTTCATTTAATTCATTATCGTATATAGGATGTGTGTGTGTTTTATAATCATAGTGTCTTTTGTTACATTGAGCTTCTGTCTTTTGAAACTTGCACTACATTTATACCCTCGACACAAGCCCCCACTGGGGCCCGTTTAAAGACGAAGTGGAAAATCCAAACAATTTTCATGCTGTGTAGATCAATGATAATATTCCTTTCATATACTTTTTATCTTTGAATTTTTATATTAAAATGTCTAAATTGGTTATGACCATTTGGTTCTCCCTCACATAACTTTTTTTTCCCCTTTCCCTTTTAAAATCCAAAAAATTGACCCTAAAGTTTGGATAAGCTCAATTCAGTCAAATTTTCCCACTTGAACATCATATGGATTCACGCTCATCAGAAAGTTATGCAAGAGGAAACACAGGTGCTACTAGCAGAGCTCATTGGATGTACACCAAAAAGTAGCTTTATTTAAAAAAAATAAAAAATACTTCTAAATTTTGGGATTTTCTCATATCATATATCATTTTTAAGAGAAATATTTGAACTCTTAGAAAATATAAAAAAAAATGAAAATCGATAATTTTTCGAAAATTCATGTGCCGGACCCCCTAAACATAAATACTCAACTCACTCTACCAATTAGAAATAAATGTATTTACTCCAATCTAAGCCACACTCCAAATTCTCCACAAGTCTTTGTGGAAAATGAAAAATAGTCTAGAACCTGTAATTGCCCCATCCAATGAATTTTTTTTTTAATTCAATTCTAAGCCACAACAGATTTTCAGTAGCTTTAATATTGGAAAAAAAGTGTGGCTTAGGTTTGAGTAAATACGGAATGTCCCCAATGGTTATATGTCCTTAGCTGTATTATTAGCTTACAAATGCAAAAACAGGATAGGAGCAAAATTGAGGTTGTTATTCATGATGTTATATAGTAAGAATTTAGTTCAGCTTGAAAGAGATTTTATGCAAAATATCTATTTGAATATTTTCATACAAAAATAAAGACAAAACAATTAAATGACTCTCATACAGTTCATTATACATGTATTAAACAAGAAAGGTAATTTCCATTCATTATATGAATATGCCATGTCATAAAATAATAATTCTTGAGTAAATAAATATGGAAAAAAAATAAGTAAAGTAATAAATTATGAAAACATTCAATTGGATGCTTATCTAAATTTGTTTAAATTTAGATAAGCTTAAAATGCATATTTAAAAGTTATGTTCTAGCTAACAGAATTTAAAATTATTACAAAATTACCAGGTTTATGATAGAATTATTTTGAAAGTAACATATGAAAATTAATTTCTTAAAAAAGAATATACCTACATTAAATAGCAAATGACAAACAATGATTTCAAACTAAACACTTTATGTTAAAAGAATGTATCCCTTACAGTTATATATAAATATTTCAATATTTAATAAAAAAAAAAGTTATTGTTTTTAAAAATTTTCTTTTAAAAAAATGCAATTAAAACTAAGAACTCGGTACAGTTTTAGTATTTAAGTTTTAATTTATGATTATTTTCCAAAAATTAGGAAATCAAGTTTAAAAAAATGAGATAATTTTTTTAAAAAAAAATAAACAAAATGTTTATTCTATCTATAATTAATTAATTGTAATAATAAATATAATTTTTTATTTTAAGTGATTGCATAAATTACAGGATAAATAAAACACCTTTTACTTTATGATGAGATACAATTATTTTCCTCAGTTTTAGTAAAAGTAGTTAAAAAATTTATTTGCATAAAATTTGTTCAAAAAAGTGAGACAATTTTAAAAAAAGGAAATTAAAAATACATGTTTATTAAATGTAAGTATTATACATTTAGACAAAATTATAAGAAAATATGGATTATACTTCTGATGTATACAGTCCATGTGTGATCAATATTATTTACAAAAACTATGAATTAAATATATACAGAACACAATTCTGACAGAAGATGCAGTTACTTTCTCTTCTTCTTTACTGAAGGGCGATCAAATACTTGTTTCATGCCACCAGACTGATTGTGATGAAATTTTATATTCTGAGATGTTTCAGCCATCCAAGGTGAATCAAAGACAGTAGTATCTTGATCAACCAAATGGGTATATTTGTTCGTCCAGATCGGCCAAAGTTTTTAACCTAGTTAAAAAAGAGGAATTACAAATTTAAATACTAATTCTCATCCTCAATAATGTTAATTTCAGCAATCACTTTTAGTGATGAAGTTGATGCACAACAGTCTTAAACATAAAAGTATGACACCAATCTTTAATACAGCACACAATATATGTGAACAGTATTATTAGGTAATCTATACACATAATTACTATTATTATAAATTTAAAATATACAAATGGGAAATCAACCGGGAGAGAAGTACAATTCAGTTTTCAAAATGATTTTCACATATAAAAGTTAATTAAACACAGATATTTGGAGTTATGTAGAAAAGCAATTATTTTTTTCTTAAAAGATATGGTGATGTGTTCATTTTTATAATTCACAATAAAAAAAAAACTTTATTCGATTTGCTTTGTTTTTATTTCAATTTTCATTCCAGAAATTCTACAAGCAAAAAAATTTAAGAAATTTTTCACATTTCCCTCTTAATACATTGAATAAGAAAAAGTATATTTTTTATACTGTATAAAAAAAGTTGTACCTTCATAAATTAATACTAAATAATTATGAAACTGAATTAAGAATAAACTAGTGAATTAAAATAAGTTAAATAACTCTCCCATATTTCTTAACAAGAAAATAAATAAATAATAATAAAGCAGCTAAAATTCTTAAAAGAAAGGCATTTGTTATAAATAAATATAAAAGCAACATATATAAGAATGCAATAAAATGAATAAAAAATTAAAAAAAATAATTTTTTCTTGGAAATATGGTTATAAAATTTCAAACAAATATGGGCACTGGCTGTTTGCTACTATCAGCAATTTAAATGCCTGCCTAGAGATACACTTAGATAATAACCAAAAGCTCTCCCCACCCCACACACACAAAAGAATTTCCTACTAGGCCAGTTATGTGCTTTCTTATTTTATATTGTTAGTTTTGACTCACAGAAGAGGTTATACATGGGATCGGGAATATATATAATATTTTTTGGGGGAAAAAAATTTTTTTCCCATCATTTGTTTAGGAAGGTTATTTTTTCACCTAGCTAAGTAAAAAATGAAATAAAGTTTTTAATAATAAAATATTTTTGCACAAACACTGCATTTAAAGTTTTGAAAAATGGGAAATTTTCTCTACTTTCCACAATTTTTTCATATTTAATTTACCAATGTTGTAATGCTACTTGAAGACAAAGTATGAAGTATGAGGGTAATAAAATTAAAACCTGTCAATTCAAAATATTTTTTGTCCATGAAAAAAAATTAAAAAACACTTTTGTGTGTGTATAATTAGCAATACTTTGAAATTTAATTCATATTTTCTCACCTTAAATAATAAAAAAAAAGCTTGATAAATGGTAAATATTTTTCCAATTCTAGTTCTTTTTTTTAAAAAAAAAAAACTTGTTACAAATTAAGACTTTTAAGGAAAATGGGACTAAAATGTCAAAGTATCACTAACAGCTTCCATCTTTAACACGCAGATTTTCTTTTGCTTAATTAGTCATTGACATTTGGCATATTCAGAGTACTATGAAAATAGAGACATCCTTACCAATTCATTGAATTATTCTGAATTTCAATTGCCAACAGATAGTAATATTGTGGCAAATATTTTTATCTTCATTTTGAAAAGCTTTTTGAATGTTAATGTCAGAAATGTGTAACAAAAATGGTTAGGTGTGATAAAAACTTTAAAATAAAAAAATTTTTAGAATTTTTAAAATAGGGAATTTTAAATGTTTCTTTTTCAAACAATTTTAATATACTATTTAAAATGAAAGAATGTCTTCCTTAACAACAAATATATGACTTTCTACAAAGAAAAAAAAATATTGTAAAAAAAACAACTTTGAATGCAGTTTGTGAGCACAAGATAGTATAATTAATAAAAACCATTCTAATTACTGTAAATTAAGAAAACTCTACCATCCAGATGCAAAGCTTTCATTCGTGAAAAAGATTGGAATCTTCCTTCTGCTTTGCTTTTTAATTTAGTAGCACGTAAATATCCAATGCACACAATGGGACTACATTTACCAAAAAAAAAAATGATTTTAATTAACTGCCAATGTGATAATGTCAACAAATTCCATTTACACTAGAACACCTGAAATTTTCTACCCCTTGAAAAAGCCTCATTTTAACACAGGTTGATAATAAATGAAAAATTTGAATAAAATATGCATTTCAATATTCTTTTTGAAAATATTAAGGTGTGAAACATATTAAATTAAAACTAAAATTGTTAAAAGTATGTAAAAATACAATTCTAATTTTATACTTTTTAAAAAATAATATCAAATTATTTTTTCAATTTTTTACTATTGCTCCCCTCTTATTTTTATATATATTTAACTTGTTCAAAATTTCAATTCTTAATAAAATATTTTCTATTCATCCATTCAAAGTAGGAATTGACTTTTTATGTATATATATATATATATTACTTGTTTATTTCAAGTAATACAACTAATACATACTATTTAAATTATATTTCAATACATCCTTTTTTTAATAAATAAAAACCTATGAAACAGCTTTAATTCATTAATTTAAAACAACACATATTTCTCCCTCACCATACGTTTTCTAACAAATTTTTAATTTCACAGTAGGTACACACATCTAATTATTTCTAAATATGAGAGATTAATGTAGTCTCCCTAAGTATAAATACCTTTAACTTCTCTAATTATTATTATAAATATATAAATTAAAAATTATAGGTTTGTATGACATAACCATAGAAAAATGAATTAGTTATAATTAATAAGTCTTCTAAATATATGCATTAATACAAAAAAATACACTCAGAAAATTCAGTTTCCAACAGCAATTAGTAGCACAAACAATAGCATAGAAAAGACATTTCATTGCATATATTATTGGTTATTTTTGACAAAATACCTCACTATGGTCAAGGACTATGAATAACAATATTTATCTTTAGGTAAATCTTTATTTTTACACATTGCTCACAAGAGAAATAAACTGAAAATTTTTACATACATTTCATACACACATATATTATATAATTATGTTATATATAAAATAAGGCATGCCTTTTTTTTTTCAAGAGATAGATGCTTTAAAAATACTAATTTTTGCCCAGAAATTAGAAATATTAAAAAGAATAATATTTTATTATTTTCATATTATTTTAAATTGTGCGTTTTACTGTTATTTAAATACAGCTGAGCATATAATAGATATGAAACATACCTGCATGACTTTGGGAAGAATAGTCTTGTCAAAGTGATCCTCTAAAGTAGGTGCAGAGAAATCTCTTCGATAAATATCATCTTCATTATCCTAGAGTGAAAAAATACAAATTAAAAATGAGATGTTGAAAAAAAATTTTTAAATAATACAAAATGCTATTTATATAAACTGAGTTTATAAAAGAAAATTTTCAAAAATAAAAATATAAGGTGGACAACATCCAATATCTGCCTAAAAATAGCAAATAGTTTTTTAAAATCAAAATTCTTAAAAAAGTGCTTTAAAAAAAATTGACAGCAGACACTAAATATTTTTTGCCTTAAGAATTTATTGGTTTCTTAATATTTCACTATGGAAGCAATTTAATGATATATTTTGTAATTTTGAGCTGTATTCAAATGATAAAAATCAAAAAGAATATATGAAATTCAAAACATTTGAATTTTATAAATCTGGCAAGAAAAAGAAAATGAGTTTATTTCTTTTGAAATTTTTTTGAAGATACCTTAAATGGTTTTTTTATATATATTTGCAAAACATAACACCAAAGTACACTTAATAATAGTCAGAGATCTTTTTTCAATAGCATAAATGCATCATAACTTTTTTTTGTTTCAATTGTTGAAATTTTATCTTATATAACAGAAAATTATTATTTTTTTTTAAAAAGCATTAATTTTTTTAATAATTATTACCTATTTTACTAAAAATAACTTAGCCAAAAGCAAAGCAATTAAAAGTTATCTGCCAAGGGAAAAAAATTCTCATTTTGAGTCTAGTTTGTTAAAGCAATTTTTAATATAAGTTATTTGGCTTTACAATTAGATTATTTCACTAATAACTTGATTTAATAATAACTGAACAATAACTTTGCACTTCAAAGTCTATTGGTAACAAACTTTGTTACTTAGAATCACAGACAAGAGATGAAGAGGACATTTGAGCTACCACCCCTTTCTCCAATCAAATTATACCATTATGAAAACTATACAGATTTAACATGTATCAGTCTCTTGGAAAACAGGACTTTATTAGCACAAGGACTTGAACTTATAACTCAACAGAAACAATGCTGTACTTGAATTCACAACAATGACCACTTAACTCAGTGGCGCAACAGCCCAAGAGGGCCAAGGCATTCTGTGCCCATATCAGTCAGTATACGTAACCTTGGGCCCTGAGGTAAATGAGCAGATATTTCGATTGGGTGGTCAGTCTGATGAGAAACCTCCAGTGTTAAGTTCCCAAGCAAGCTTGGTACTCATTTATTGACCCACTGAAGGGATGAAAGGTTGAGTCAATCTTGCCCAGCCCGGAGTTTGAACCTCAGATCTGTAGTGTGGAAGCGCTGATGCCACTGGGCTTCCTACTATGACCACTAGTTCACAATTTAAAAAATGGTTTATGTTCACTTGCTTTCTCAATTGTTAAAAAAATATTCATCATACCATAATTTGTGAACATTAACCAAAAACCAAATTTCAAGTAAATCACTCTGACTCTATTTTCTCTCTGTCTCAAACATGTGTATACATCTATAAAATGAGCACAAAATACTCAGCAAATAGCTACATATTAGTGGTGGCAAAAAGACCTGAACACACTCAATTTTTTGCCTAGTTTTCATGCTTGACTTACTCATGATAAGACATGGCAACTGTACTAATAAGTTATTATTTTTTTCAAGCAATGAAATGCTCCATTATTCCAACCAATTAAAGACCAGCAATAATGAAAGGATTGAAAAGATAATGTGCAGCACGTGTGGATAATATTTGAATTATGGATAAATTTTCTTTCTGCATTATAATGAAAGACACAAAATAATACTTTCAAAGGTTATTTTATGTACCAAATTGTGAAAGAAGTACCATATTGTCTTCCTACTGTCGAAGAATAATGAAAAAATATTCTGAAACAAATTCTATTGCAAAAAGAAAGCAATCTGGATGATATAGAGAAAAACACCTTTACATGAAGACAGGACATTCACTGCATATGACTTTACTTTAAATAAATGGCTTAATTCACCACAAATCTTGAAAACAATCGATTGTGACAATGAATGTGAATGTGTGCCCACAAATTGCAGAGGAAGCCTGCTGGAAATGGGATTATGAAGCTTCAAAGCTCACCCAAAACCATTACTGACTGATTGGCACAGGCAAATGATCATTCATTTTGGGCTGTTACAGACTTGGAACAGATAATATTTAGTGATGAAAGTCAGTTATATGGATTTCTGGTAACAAAAATACTGCCCATTTCATATGATCCACTCATAAAGAATTCAGCCTTCAGTGTTAGAAGCCCGCAAAAAAGCATCCAACAAAAATGATGATATGGGCTGTATGTCTTCTTGTGTCGTTGGAAGACTTCACATCGTGAGAACAGTTAAATCCAGGGAATATTGCAAAATACAAAATAAATTGCTACCAACAGCAGGAAATCTTTTTGGAGATCAATCACAGATTTTTCTGGACAATAATGCTCTATATCACCAAGCAAGGTTGCCCGGAAATGGTTCAAAGATAATACTGTGAATAGAATTAGCAGACCAAAACAGTATCCGTATCTTATTTTTATAAAGAAACTACAACATAAAATTTGTTATGATATTTCATAGGAAAAAACCTTCTAACAAACATGAATAACTTGAAGCTTTGATATTTTCTTCAAAGAAAGGTCATAAAAGAACTTCTGGTGAAATTGGTGCATTCCATATCAAAAAGATGTAGGTAGAGCCATAATTAAAGCAAACTTCTAGCCCATAAAATTTTGATGTTCTAACATAAAACAATCATGTAACTTTTAAAATGCATGTTAAATGCATCCTACCAGTAAGGTTTTGTGTTATTCTATTACATGTAATAAGCTTTTCTAAATTGTTCTTTATAGTACAAGCTACAAATTCTTGTGTTTAGGCAGCTATATTACAAAAAATGTCATATTCAAAAAATAGTAACAGATTTGAAACCAACATCAGTAAGTACAATATAATCAATGCAAATAGTTAAGGCAGTACGATAATTTCAGAACAAAGGTCAAACATAAAAATTAGACAAAAAGTGAGTCCTCAGGACTTTTTCTCACCACTGAATACATTTAAGGAAAAATAAAATTCTTTTTAATGAATATTTTCATGTTCCACAGTGAATTACTCTTAGACTAATAAAGAATCAGATTATTAAAAAAAGGCAAGAGAAAAAATTTGATTTAAAAAGGAATACAGCTAAATTCAATGTTATTAAATACAGCTATTTCCATGCATGAGTATCAAACAATACTGTTAAAATTCTCATCAATAAAAGAAATAAAGGAATTATATATAAAGTTCATGGCAGCAGAGGACAATTCTTTAAAGGAATATTTAACAGACAAATTTCTAAGACTGAACAATATAATGATTAACAGCCGATTATTTTGGATTCTTTGTAACCTTGGGATTAAGTATTACTGTTAAATCCAGCATATACCTTGCACATTTAACACAAAATTTATGGGTGTGCATTACATGCCAGGTATAAAAATAGTAACCTTAAAAAAAGAGATAAACATAAAAAAGAAATTAAACTTCTACATAGATCAAAATACTGTTTATCTAAAAGAAATGGCATTCCTTATAAAAGTAAAGAATTGTAGTTCTAAAAGTACACCATTTTTTCAAAAGCTTAATATAATACCTGAAATAAATCACTTCAAAACATAAAAACACTGCACATGTATATTTCAGATTTCTTTGTAAAAAATGGGTGTGCATTATACAGCGAATATACCTAAAAATTAAAAATTTCAGCTTGACAGTAAAGGTGTGCGTGTTATACTCTAGATTTTACAGTATTTCATTTCAAAATTTAATGAGTTTCTTTAAAAAATGTGTACTTTTTCTATAATGAAACATGACTAATAAATAAATATAAATGAATAAATGAAAAAATGGAAAAATGAAAAATAAATAAAAAATTAATTTTTTCATTGATACTAATTTATATTACCAATGGATAAAACTTAAATATGACTTCCCTTATAAAAAACTAAAAAAAAATTCAAATTTAGAATACTCATTAATATACTGTTTAACCAACATATACGTAATATATATGTGAATTCTTAAAACATTTTTTTACATAAATTTTATTTTTATGAATAATGCACATGAGTTCACTTCAACAGGCATAATTTGATGTTGAAAAAAATAACAATAATGAATTTTTAAAAATAAAAGGAGAAATAATTAACAGGTCAAATATGATAATGAAATAGAAAAAAGAAAACAAAATAAATAGCTCACCAAAAAGAATGCTCCTCGGTGATAGTATTTTTGAAGAAATTTATATTTTCCTTTAGCAGCTTTGTTTGTAACAAGACGAGGATTAGCTCTCTGCTCTGCTCGCCTTTCTTCTTCAGTAAGGCTGTGAATTCTGTCAATTTCCATTTTCTCTTTTTCATATCTAGCAGAGAAATAAAACAAAAATCTGAAAACTGTTTATACATTATAAAAATATATAATTATTGTATTATAATCTGTAATTCTTCCCTTTCTTGATAAGCTGCATTTGTACAAATGTTTCTCAGAGTATAGCACAAATAAAAAATTTTCTCTCATTTGAAAAAAAATTGCTTGTAATCCTCACTATAGAGACATGCACCTAAAAATTGCTGATTTTGCTGATCACAATGAAATTCAAGGGCATTTTTTTATGTATAAACAGATACAGTTTTCTCCTTCATTAAAGCTAAAACCAAATACTAAAAATAATGCATTAGATAAAATTATTACTTTTTTCATATAAAATCTTTAATATATTTCTCTGATATCACAGAACATATATCTCTTGAGTATTTTGAGCATTAATCAACCATTATCTTTAAATTCAATGCATATGAACACTGAAAATACTGTTTCACACAAATACCAAGTACAAAATTTTTGAAACATGCTTAGAACTTTTTCGAAAACTGTAAGAAAATATGACTTAATCCATAACTCTTTGATAATTTTTAAAATATAATAGTTTTTAAAACTGACAATTTTGTTTCTTCAGAAATTTTCTTCAAATATTTAATGAAAAAAAGATCAATTTTAAAAACAATTTCAATTGACAATAGTTTATGTAAATCTTATTTTCATTCTTTACATCAAAACATACTATAAATCCCCTACATTTAAATCTAGACTTCTAGAAAAATTGATTTCAGTTGCTAAAAATCCCACAATTATGCTACATTCTACTGCTTCAAATAAATAATTAACCACTTGTGAAACTAATCTGTGAAAAAAAGATTGCTGGCTACAAAAATTCATAGTTTTAAACTACAACTTAATAACAAGAAGACAGTCAAGTTAGAACTTCACTATTTTATGATTGAGCCTTTAACATTGTACTTAGAAACACAAGTATTATTGGCAATGAATCTCATAATTCTGAGCCACAGTCAAGTGATAAAGACAGCACCTTAGCCAAAACCCCACTCTCATAGCATTCTCACCACCTCAATGAGAGGATATTGAGCCAAGAAGATTTAACATGCATCAGACTCTTCACACAGTGGGTCTTCAGTAACATTAAGACTCAAACTCACATACATTGTTGGCCACCATAAATGCAACTCCCTGAAGGAAGCATACAAATAACATGAAATTTACAACATGCATTAGCAGAGCTGAGATATGCAAATGATTAGAATTTCAGCACAAATGCATCATGCCTGTGGCGCCACCTCAAAGGAAAAGCTATTTAGGAAAACCTTGGAGATTTTAGGCAATTTCAGGATTACGACGTGGACTAAATTCATGATGGTCACATGATACTTGACAATCACGTGTTTCCCATTAATTAAAATTAGTGCTATGTTCAACTTGTTGGATTTGGATAACATTTAAATTTGATGATTGGTTTAAAGTTCCGCGTGCTAAAAATTCAAACAGTTTTCAAATTAAAAAAAATACTTACATTATCTGAATACTTTTAAATTAAAGTGCATTTTGTTTAACTCTGTGCATTATTATAATGTTGATAAAATATGTACTTTACAAAGAAAGTTCTAAAAGCAAAAGTTGGCAACAGTGAACTAGTGGCTGAACTAACATGAACCTAGTGGCTAGAAGCGGCGTGGTTATATTTATGATATAATTATGGCGTCGCGTAGTATGAATTGATTGGCGAAAACCGCATTAGCTCAGTTATCATGAGCTATGGCGTCACATGAATTTAGTGTTTTCAAAAGCGACAATTATGTCTAGTAGAAACAGTGATCAGCTTTTGATCAAGTATCCGAGGAATTCGACAGACAAAGGATAATTATTTCTAAGATTGTGGATTATCTTTTCAGGGAAATGGGTAGTTGTGTTGGGCCGAAACCAAACAACTGCAATGCTGATATGGGATGGATTGGATGCAGAATTTTAGCGGACGGCGTGGTGTCGCATCACCTCAGTGCACCACTTCACATGAGGATAGGCAAATTGGCGTAGCGTAATGGACACTCAGTCACATCATGAACAATGGCACAGCAAATTGAGTCTGTAGCGCATCATTCAGTGTCTCTTGTGAAACATTCAACGTTTACAGCAAGAGTGTGGTCTGTCTGCAAGGCGTCCATTGTAGTCTACCCTTGGCCTTAGAACCACGGGCGATATTCGCCGTAATGGTGCGTGAAGAAGGATGTGGGCGGCAAAAAATAAGGAATAAGAAGAATTGTCTTTACTTACTGACGGGGATTCGCATCTGTCTGCAACACCACGATGGTCGGATTGAGTCTGGAGGCACGTGGAGAGAGGATGCTGAACAGCTGCGTTATGAACTGCCACACTGGTCCTGCGGGTATTATGATATGGGGTATTGCGGATATCACTCTCGCACTCCTCTACAATGCGCATTGCGGTACTTTAAACAGCCAGGGCTACATCTCGAGGTGTTGGAGCCAGTTGTTCTTCCTTACCTTCAGGGGCTGGCCACAGCCATTTTCAACAGGATTATGTGCAGCCACCGCGTGACCGCGTATTGTCCAAAGGTTCTTCCTCAATCATCCAGGTTGAATTGCTTCCTGGCCGGCTACGCTCTCGGATCTTTAAGCGATAGAAACATGTGGTCCATGGTTGCTCAGCGATTGACCCAGATTACACCCCCAGCTGCCACACCAGATCCAGCTTTGGCAGCGTGTGGAAGCTGCTTGGTCTATGTACCCCAGAACACACATCAAAGTCTTTGAATCAATGCCGGCGTGTGGCAGCGGTGATCTTCAACAATGGTGGCTACTCTGACTGCTGATTCTGGCAGGAACACTTCCACAGAAGTCTATAAATTTAGTCATTTGATACTTGGTCGCATGTTATCACAAAATCAAATTTTGTTGTGTGCTATCGTCTCTTTCTTGGTGTTGCACTTACAGTGGCCAGTAGTGTAATTAGACTACTGCTGCCTCCTCATTCTCCAGTGATACTATTATCTAATAATTTACTTTTTTAATGATAAATGAGTTATAAGTTAATAATTGTTTTTATTTTTGAGTCATATGACCATAGTAGTTCTTTTGGTATTTTCCAACTTTTCATATGAACAAGACAGTGTTAAACTAAAATGTTGAAAATTATGAACCTCTCTAAACATAGTTTCTATTTCTCTCTTGTAATATATTACCTTTTTTACAACAATATTGCATTTTGTGAATACATTTTACTCTTATGATTATTTGATAAAAATACAAAAACAATAGAATTTTTTAAAACATTTAAGAATTAATATTTACATCTTAGACATGTCCTTTGTATTTATTACAAAAACAAAATGGAATTCTAAGAAGTTAACAATATGTGAAATCAAATTGAAAATGAAGAGTGAAAAACGAACTTTTCTACTTTCTTTTAATGTCAAATATTTTTCTTTGTTCCTATTAACCCGTTACCACCCAGTGATCTATTTATGATTAACTCCCACTCAGAGCTTCCAGTGAAAACGATGTTTTAATCATTTCGTATTGTCATTGGCGGGTTTTTCTTACACATTATTTACACCTAAAATGAAATTTAGTATTTTTTTTCCCCAGGACTTAGTCCAGCAGCTAGCGTCTGATATTAAATACATTTTGAAGCTTCAAAGTGCAGCTTTCGATTTGTATCAACAGAAAAAATTTAAAAGTATGTTGGAGCTTTTTTTATGTGTTTTTACATTTCAATACCTCTTTAATTATTCTGGCTTATTTATATTAGAAAAATAAATGTTTTATTATTAAATGTAAGTTTAAACATGCTGATCTATAAATAGATCGCTGGGCGTTTGTGGTAACTAATATGATTTTCCCACCGTTTCATTTCTTCCAGAATGTCAAGGCGCAAAGTGTTCCACACTGCCGAAGAAGCATTAGAATATATGTTTTCTAAGGAAATAGAATCTGATATTATTACTTTACCGCCTGATGTGGATGAGTTAACAGACGAAGAATATTTTGATGATGATGAAATGACTACTCCATCGGTAAAAGATCTGTCAGGTAATGTAGAAATTTGTGTACCCATGGAAGAAATAGAACAATATGAATCAATAGACATAAATGATGATGGCCCTAATAGTACAGAGCAGCTGCCATCTAGGACCAGTAATGATAATAAAAATAAAAAACGGGTTGATTCAGTATTACCAAAAAAATGCATGAAAAAAATAAAAAATGGAGCAGAAAGCAAATTGGACAAAAAATATAAGCCTGGTTATATTTTTAACGAAGTAAACCAATTTATCAGTGGTGGAAAGCGCATTCAAATATTTTTAGGAAATATGAATCACTTGAAATTTTTGAAGAATTTTTGACTCCAAATTTTCTGAATATTTAAAGTAAAACAAGATATGCAAAAATTGGAAAAATAAGCCAGGAATTTTTCAGTTACAACTGATGAGTTGATGAGTTTTATTGGTTTTCTTATTTTCTCTGGCTACCACACTTTAACCAGTGAACGTGATTACTGGTCAGAGGATGAAGATCTCATGGTACCAATTGTAAAAAATTTATTGTCCCGAAATAAATATTTAGAAATTAAGTCTGTAATACATGTTGCTGGCAATAATGATACATTAATGCAAAAATCAGATCGGGCTTTCAAAATAAGAAAATCACGCATATTAATCACAGTTTTCAAAAATTTGAAATTTTTGATAAATTTCTGTCAGTTGATGAAATGATGATTAGGTATTATGTGGACATCATTTTTTCAAACAACTTTTTAAAGGTAAACCCATACGTTTTGGGTATAAATTTTGGGCCATGTGTGGAGTAAAGGGATACTGTTATAATTTTGATTTATATTGTGGCAAAGAGAGTTTTGCCAATACTCATGAAACTCCAAAAGAATCGCTTGGAACACGAGTGGTAAAAAAAATGCTACAACCAGTAACTGATCCTGACAGCCACGTCATCTTTTTTACAATTTTTTTAATTATGACCTGCTGGTAGAGCCTTTAATCCAAGTTTCAAGGCATCAAAAAGGTTTGAAAGAAAAATCCTAAATTTGGCAACCTAATACTACTCACCAGTATAACAAAAATATGGGTGGAGTCGACCAGCATGACTGGCTCTTAGAAAAACACACAATTCAGATCCGTGGAAAAAAATGGTATTGGCCAAAAGGAAAGTATAAAAGACATCCAAAGATATATCACCGTTGTGTACCTCAAACGGGGAACAAATTCTAAGAAAGGCATTGGAAGACCTCTGATAATGTCACCAAGATCAAACATAATACTCTGTGCGTTTAGATAGAAAAGACCATGTTATAGGAAAAAGACAAAACCAAAGAAGATGCCAGTTTCAAAAATGTAAGGGAGACCTCTTACGTTTTGTACAAAATGTAATGTAACCTTTGTCTGAAATGTTTTCCATTATATCACAACTTTCACAAAATGGCAGTAAAAAATTGTAACTAAGTAAATTTAGATCAATAAAATAATATTTTCTCTTTTAAATCTCATTAGTTGTTTTATAAATTCACTACAATTTCATTTCCCCCCCTAAATTTGTAATTTTTTAAATATAAAACCACAGAAAAGTTACTTGGTCTTCTACTACCATAAGCGCCCAGTGATCTATTTATAGATCACCTATTATCTCAGCTGCTAATAAAGGAAAATGGATACAACTTCATAATTACTCTATTTATGATATATGAAATATAATTTTAAAATATTTTTCAAAAATTTCGATTTTAAAATAATTTGGGCGTTAAAGGGTTAATTAATTTATTTTTTAAATATTCACTTCCCACTTATTTTATATTTAAAATATACACGATTATTTTTAAATAAAAATTATTAAAATCAATGAAATTAAAAATAAATATATATCCTCATAATGCTTTATATGTTTCAATTCTCAAATAGTAGTAAATTTAAGAATGCTTCATTGCATCCATGCTTCATATAGTAATAAATTTACGATAGTCTATACGTTTATGCATACAAAGCACAAATTAATATAAGAAAAAATACACAAGAAGTGTTTTTAAAGATATTTACAATTTTATAACTAATAAAAACAAAACTGATTAAACAGAATATTTTTTTTAAAAAAAATGAGTAAAATTTAAACTTTAGCAATAATAAGTCTTATAAGAATTCTTAAAAGTCTTGTTTCCAACTATGTTTACAACTGTTTTAAAATTTTACAAATATTTTTAAATTTTACTTACCCCTCTCTTATGTCCTTATCTCTCTTTATACGTTTCAATTCTCTAAGTTTCCATGCTTCATATGCAGCTTCATCATTTTCATCATCAGTGATAACTAGATCAGATGCATTTTTTACTTCTTGCTGTTCCATCCTTTCTTTCTTTGCTTCCTCTTCAACTATCTATGTACAAAAATTCAAATTGATAAATTTTAATTTCTAAATCATTAGATCAAAAATAATCATTATATTTATAGTTGAAAATTTAACAAAAAGCTCAAAGAAAAATTCCAACATAAAATATTAATTATTAAGTGATAATTACTGATGATTATTTAAAAATGTTTAATAACAATGAAAAAAGTATTAATGCTGCCATGGATATATTTATTTTTCTGATCTCATTAAAATATAAAAAAAAATATTTACAATGAGAGAGAGCTTAAAAAAATACTTACAATGAGAGAGAGCTTAGAAAATTAATAGTTAAAATATTAAATTAATATAAAATTAACTAGACTTCAATAAAAATAAATACTTTGTGAATAAGAAATTTTACATTTTAGCTAAATAAAAAATTTCATTATCAAAATTATAAAAATGGGTTATAAATTAAATTCATATCACATCCCAGAAAAGACTAACATACATTATATTTATCAATTCAATACACAAAAATTAGAAGTCACTTATTTCAAATCATAGTGAGTGTGCTTGTTTATAAATTATTCCATAAGAGGTAAAATGATACATAATATCAAAGTCCTTCAAATCACTGCAATTTAAGTTGATTGAACTGAATGTCTACAATGTTAATGCATTAGTGAAGTATTTTCCATTATGTTCTAATTAATGATGCAAGATTATTACATCTACATCCTCAAATTTTGAACAGCTAGAGATATATCATTGATAATCATGGCAAATTAAGTACCAATAAAAAATTCATACACAAAATTATTGAAAAATCTTAACAAAATCAGTATAGAATTTTCTTTAAAAAATGCAATTTAACATTTTAAGCATTATGTCAACAAATCTATATAAAATCATTTATACTGCAATGACATGTAAACATACCTACCAAGTTAGAGTCAGACATTTATTAACAAGATTAATATTTGAAATATGATTTAGTGTGGTTTTTAATCATGATGAAACAGATTTCATTAGAATATAAAATATATACAAAAGCTTTCGTGTTTTAAAAGAATTTTAAAATAAATCTTTTAATTTCGTTTCCCCCAAGTTTACAAATTTTTCATTTTTTGCAACTGTCCTTTTCTCCACCCTGTTTTAAGAATCATAAACAAAACTGTACTTTATAAACATTGCAAGTGATATATATTTAGAAATAAGTAATTACTAACAACTGTTATGTTTCTCATATTTTAAAAATAATACATCAGTGCAATACTTGTCTATAATAATAAAAAAGTATATGTGTGTGTGTCAGCGATGTAGGCGTTAATTTTTCGTATATTGGAACTATAGATTATGACGGTATTTTTTCGAATTTTGTCTTAGATTTTTTTTAATTCAATTCTTAAGTGATTTTTCATCTAATTGGTAATATGACACATGTTATACCTACTTCTGAATGCAAAAATGTACGATTCAAGCAGTTTTTCAAGGATTGTTACATATTTTTATTCTAACTATATTTATTCATTTACTTATTCCATGTGGCCAAATTACAATAGTTTTTAAATATGTTATAAAAAGGATTTTTCAAAAGTTTCATCTTCAGTTTGGCAACAAAGGTTTACTTACAAAGCTATTTGGATGTCTTCTCATAAATCAAATTACTGACTTCAAATTACAGAAAAAGTTAATATATGTTTATGAAAAATGATTTATATATCTTTTAGAAAGTGTTTTCTTTCAGTAATGCTAATCTTGTAATTTCTTTCTTCAGAGAGTGGGGCTACTTCATACTTATTTTGTAAACTGCACTTCACTTACGAATAATTGTGATTTGTGCAATAAGAAATGTTGATTGCTTAGATGTTATGTATGGTTTACAATATATATATATTTTTTTCTAGTTTAAGACAGATATATTGTGATACATATATATATTGTATATTTGGAGTAATCCATAACAGTTTTATTAAATCTGAGCATATTTAACCTGTTTTAGATCATGCTGTGTTATTCCTAACATTTTGTCAAATGCTTCATGACAATCTAAATTTTTTTTCTTGCAATAATTTTTATTCATACTTTCATTCATTCATTTCCATTGATCTTCTTGGCCTGTTAATTTTCTCTTTTAGATTCAAATATGGTTTTGTTAACTTGTTCATTACTGTGAAACTACATTACAGTTCATGTATAATTATTTATATAATGTGAACATTCATTAACAAATTATTTTAAATTTTTGGATAGACTTGGATACGCTGGATTTTTGGATGTTTTACTCTACTTAAAAATATTGTGCTTGCTATAATTGCTTTATTTTACTCTTTTTTAAAATTTAATCTATGTGAAAGACAGGCACTTTAGCTAATATAATGTTTATAAATACGTACATTAATTTTTCCACAAGCATAGCAAGTATTTCAGCATTTTTAATGAGTCACAACATGTTTTTTTTATTTGTTGAAAAATTTGCAAAACATTCATGTACTTTTGACTTAAATTAATCAACAAGTGAAAAGGGGAAGGAAGTTAATTTTAGAGACTGTTCTTCATTGCTTTTATAAACACAGACTTTTCTTAACTCCATACTGCATTATTTATTCAAAATTTTTAGAAAATATTGGAAAAGTTTGATTGATATGTCAAGGTATACATTTAATAAATGGATTTACCCTTAACGTCTGTCTCCTTCGTTCTTCTGCTTGCTTTTTTGCAAGTATTTCTAATTCCTTCTCTTTTTGGACTTGCAGTTCTTTATCTTGAACTGTAACACGATCTCCTCAAACAAAACAAAGCAATTTACTTGAAAGATTATTTTTTTAAAAGAGGAAATAATACAATTAAAATCTCTTTTTATTTTACAACTTAAAAACAATTAAAACAAAAGCTTAATCATTTCCCTCCTTTAATTATCAAGATAAAATATACTGTAAAATCCGGTATATAACATGCACCGCCGTATAACCCGCACCTCCATTTTACCAAGGAACTTGAAATGTACGTGAGGAATAATCATGTTTTGAAGTTATTTATTTGAGGTATTATTCCAAGCTTTAAAAAAAATTGTATACTTCTAGAACTACAACCCTACAAGTTCATAACAAATGTCAAAAAACATTTTAACTTTTAAATAAACAGTATTGTGATCTATATAAAAATCTAGTTTTTTTTTATGATCATCTCTTTTATTTTAAAGCTCTCATTTTTGTAACCAGCGCATCTGTAAATTTCGATCATATTTTTTGTGTTAAAAGTGTGCTTTATACATCAGAATTTACAGTACATGAAATAAATAACAAAAATATTTATTGTGATAAATTTTTGAAATTTGAATATTATAACACACACACACACATATATGTGTGTGTGTATTTCATTAAGTTATTACATTTTACTAAATGCATTCTTTTAATTTATTGTTTAACTATGCATTTTGACAAAATGCAATAAAGCTTAACACTTTCATTTAATGTTAATCAAAGAAATACATTTCAGATAAGTTTGCAGGGAGATTTTCTCATATAAAATTTCAGATCAAAATATACATATTCTTGGCCTCTTTTCTTAAACAAAACATTTTTTTTATTGATATGCTCTAATTAGAATTTAAAAACAAACCCTTGAAATATATATAAACACTTTTGTACCATATACATAGATTAGCTAAAATTGATTCAGTATCTTAGTGCTTTAAAGACACCCACATAGGAGACAATTCAGAAAAGATTCAATAAAATTGTATGCATTTAAAAATAAACTTGTATACATTTAGTTCTATTACTGGGTGATAGATACATTCCCAAAGAAGGTTTTCAGTGTAAATAAATGTATTGCAATTATGGAAAAACAGAAGAATGGTTTCAGTCCTAAGAAATCAGCAAAAATAATAACAGTGCCTAGGTCATGTTCTTAATATTTTATTTCATTAAGGATCATAAATATTTTACTCCATAATGATTGGACTCATCACATAAAGTAAGGTATTTCAAAAAGAAAAGAACATGTTATTAATTCATGAACACAAAAATTAGGCAAAATATTACAAATTACAGATAGAAAATTTTTATTCATTGTCATTTTCTGACAATAATCATAAATGTTTGCAGAAGACTGTAAAATTACTGCTATCATTATAAACGTCTGTGTTGTCTTATTACCAGGCAAGCAGTAACAAAAAAAATTAGAAAAAAAAATACATCAGAAAAACATATATAATTTCTCTTTAAAAAATCAGAGAGATACAAGGAAAGTTATCTTAAAAGAATTCATATACCTAAAGAGATATAAAATAAACACCAAACTTACTTTCGCACAAATACAGGTTTCAAGCGTTGCTCAGTTTCTTCTTCTGAATCAGAATATTCTTCATATTCTGAGTTCTCTGACAGATCAGGATCAGATTTATGTTCATCATCTTCTAAATCTAAAAGTTCCTTTTGAGAGAAAAATAAAATACAAAATATTATTAAAAGATATATAAATAAGATTAAATTTAAGAGTGATTTTATTTCTAAATACATAATTCCAACAACCAGTAATTAGAGAGCATCAATTAAAATTTAAAATTTATAAAAGATCTCATTAAAAAAAATCAAAATTCTTTTTAAAACTAGCTTTAATATACACCATATATTTTAAACAATAAATTTAATATTAAAGAATATGTAATGTATTAGAACAGAATTTAATTACAAGCATTATACAAAAATAATAAATAAATAAAAATAAAATGCTAATCAAATGACAGTTAAAATAATATTTATCACAAAATGAAATATTAATGCAGAAGAAAAATGAATGTAAAGATATCAAAATATTAACAGGAATATCAATATCAGGGATATCAATCAGAAATAATCATTCAGATAACTTTCTGAAGACAATGCATAAAAATCATATTTATAAAAATGAAATACATATTGTGCAATTTTCTTATATATATATTCATGTGTTCATAAATATCATAGCTATGAATAAAAAAAATTAAGTCTTTTAAACTATATTTTGTCAGCAAGGTAAATTTATCAAAATAAATGATAAAATTTAATTGTTTTCGAATTTCCTAATGTCACAGAATATAAATGCATGAAATAAAAAAAGCAGATTGATGAATAACATTGAATTAATTTGTATTTTTCATGATATTTAACTTAAGAAAATATCCTATTCTTTTAAAAGTATGTGTTGACTGTACAATCTTGCCTTCACCTTAAATATTAAAAATTAAGGAACTTAAAAACAGCTCTAATGTATAACATATGAGTAAAAAACATCGATATTTTTCAACTTACTGACAATTTTTAGTACATATTTCTGTTAGTATTATTTATTTAAATCAAATATTACTGAACATCAGATAAAGAAAATGTAGTTCCAAATCTTACATCTTCTTGAGCTTTTTCTTGGGCTTTCATTTTCAGTAGCATTCTTCTACGTTCAATTTCCTAAAATTAGAAAATACATAAAAATTGAGATACTTAAGTTTAATAAAATACATGTAGAATATTTTTTATAAAATTTAATTAAATTTTTTAAATCAATCTGTTTTGTTTCTCAAGTAAGCAAGAAAATCTCTGAACATAAAATACCAGCTAATTAACATCATCTGTGATTAAGTCCCACAGAAATTTTGAAAACCCCAACCAGGATGCAAATTTAAAAACCAATTTAGTAAATTTATCTTAAAGTAATTGATCACACTTTTTTGTAATCTGACATGCACACCTAATCACAATGAAATAGTGTCATCCAGACAAAAGTTTTTAAAAAATGAGTCCAACTACTTTTAGAACACACCTTGTATTTGTTACTAATAATTAATTTTATTAATCAATGCCAATTATTTATTTAATAAGTTTTTACTGTTTGTTTCTGAAAGACGACAAAATAAAAAGAATATGTTTCATAGTTCTATGCATTTAATGAGTAAAAATCAACCATTTATTCAGTTTTTTTTATTCTATACACTATTTGATTCCCACATCTTGTTCATCATCAACATATTTCTTTCCAATATTCAGCTTTCTTTACTGAACATTATTATGCCTCAGGTAATTTCACTCTAATACATTTATATATATTTTTTTTAAAAAATACAAATTAGAGAGCAATATAAAATAATAAATTTTCAACACTTTATTCTTACTGTCTATAAAATTTTGCAGTTTTTAGTTGAATCCAATAAGATATAACAATGGTATGATACTTTATTCCAAAAAACTTACATCATCATCCAATTCTTCTTCATCAGCTGCTTTCTTCTTCATCTCTCCACCTCTGAGGCTTTCCTTCTGTCATTTCATCTTCACTACCTTCTTCAGCAGGAGCTGGCTCATGTATATGACGATGTCTTTCTATCCTAAAACATGAAAATAGGAAAAGTAAACTAACGAAGCTTCTTACATATACCCAAGAAAATTTTACAGAGTATTTTTATTGTCAGAATGAGCAGCAAAGAACTCATAATCTGCAGTAATTTTTGAAATTGTATTGCAGAATCAAAATAGGTATTTGAAAACAATTCTGTATTAATTGAATTTACAAAGGACAACTACAAGCACAGAGGAAAGAAAAATCTAATAATATCATGAAAATTTTTTAACTCCAGCTTGGCAGAGCAGAAGTATTTTGTGCACTAAGACCATATGCCAACAACATGATTAATTCTGAAATAAAGTAGTATGTCATAACAAACTGTTAAAAATTGTATATATACATGCTTAATTTTAAATATTCTTGACCAAATAAGATTTCATGTTCTATATTATGTACTTGTCGCAGGGAAGTGATTAAATTAGGGATTTCATCAAATCCCTAAGGGGAATGATCAATTCAAGCAAGATGTTAAAATAAGAACTTTCTTCCTTAGGAAAGTAATTGATTTGATCAAATCCCTAACCTGTTTCAGTGAAATGATGAAATAATATTGTCAAGAGTTAAAAAGTGTTCATTTAGCAAATATGGTGCATTATTAAAAAAAAGTAGAGTAATTAACATTCCAATAATCATTGAATTACAAATCAAAATTAATTAACAAAATAATTAGATAATAAAGCTGGTATTTTTTTAAAAAAATGGTATTTGTAGTATAGAGTTTCAAACATTTTATTTTTTAATTATACATTAATGTAGTACTTCAGAAATATCCTGCTTTATTTGTATAACACCTTTTTTTCAGTTATTATTTCCCTTTTAAAATAGCCTTTTTTTTACTATCAAAAAGCTTCTTTTTAAACTACAAAGAGGGTGTGGTCGAATTCCCTAATTTGTTTGTTTACATTTTTCAATTTAAGTTTTATCCAGTTTCTAATTTTGAGGCATATACAAAACTGATATATCAATCAAAAGATAATAATGCAAAGAATATAACTAAATAAAACTAAAAAATAGTATTTAGGTCATTTTGTTTTGGTGCGTCAAGTCAGAAGCCCAGCACTGCAAAGCATAAACAAGGAGAGGGGAGGTAAAGGAAGTGGTAACAAGCGAAAACAAGAGCTCTACAAATGCTTTGACTTGTTCATTTTACCATTTCACTAAAACGTTTGGAGATTTGATCAAATCACTTACTTACATCGGAGAAATGACCTCAAAGAGACATTATTTTAACATCTTACATGAATTAATCATCTGCCTTAGGATTTGATGAAATCCTTAATTTCACTCATTTTCCTGTGACATACTTACATTTAAAAAACACAGAGAACTAAAGAAAATAGATGAGGCCCTTCTATATTGTAATAATACAGTTACGATTCCTAAATTTTCTTACATTATATGCCTCATACACATTTTGATTACTGTGATTTAAAAAATTTTAACACTTTCTACAACAAATAAAAAGTATTACTAATGGTATTTTAAGTTAAAATTTTTATAATAGATATAATATTTATTAAAATGTTTCCACCCTGAAATGTACACCAGTGTGATTGTAATTAATAATTTCACAAATAAGTGCAATTTCTGATATTAAATCTGTGAAAGTATGTCCTCAGCCTTAAATTAGCATTTTGAGTTGCTAAATTGAATTCCCTTTTCCTTTCCAAAAGACTATTTGTTTCTTCAAATGACTTTCTTACATTGATTGACAATCTGTTTTGATTTTCTTCTGATTTTGTTATCCAATAAAGTTTCGTGTTTTACATGTTTTTATAAAAAATACAGCAAAATTATGTATTGTAATAACATTTCTTGTAAACTTCTAAATTTTACCAAAAAAACAAAAAATAAAGGAAAGCAAAAAGATTCAGGTCAGAAGCTGATTTGACATGTATGTGTGACCTCATTTTTTTAAATAATTTTTATCTTAAAATTATAAATGAAAATTTAAATGATGCAATATTACAGCTTACTATATCTAAGTGCACAGTTAAAACACTTAATTCCACTTAATTATCTCACAAACCAAACATGAAGTTTTTAAAACAAATGTTAAATAACTGTATTATATATGATTATTTATTAACAATATACTGTGCAATATATAAGGGCCAGGAAGCAGACTAATTTTGAACCAAAATCAAATGATGAAGACAACACTCAAACTGACATTCCACTCTTTAAACTTGCACATCCTAATATTAAGTCAATATACTTAATACATACGAATTAAATATGAATATGAAATAAAAGTTGTATATGATAAGTTACTAATAATTTTATACATAAGATTAAAAATTCAATCTATTCATTGTTACCATCATAAAAAGAACTTGTTGGACTCAATTAATTCTCATGTTATTATCAATTTTTAAAGTTCAGTAGTGAATCTCGGAAAATATTTTCCAAAAATTTTCTTTTTACGTGTTTGATTTTTTAAAACTTTTACATCTTAAACAACCGATATTTATAATATAATCAGATATTTCAAATAAAGTATCTTGGATGGAACATGTCAACTTCTAAATTAGTGTCATGTAGTTAGGTTTTTAAAAGTAACAGATATATTGAGGTTAAGAATATTTCTTCTTTTTCAATGTATTTCTCTTTTTAACTATTTTTCTGGCATTGTCATTCTTAGGAGACAAAATTAATACTATGTGATATAGTATTTAAAAAAAATAATAGTATTTCTGATGCTTAATCCAAAACAATTCCAAAAAATATATAAATTTAAATACAAAATTTGCCAATTAACCATTTTTTAGAATTATACATGTATAATGTAAGTAATGTAAATATTACAACAGAATAAAATTCTATCTACAGATTAATATGACATTTAAAAAAACGATATGGTTCTTAAAAGGCTACTTTGGAGCAGGAAAAACAGAAAATCTTTATCAATAAATTCATCGACTGGGTGTGACATAGTTAGCTTGTCGCTGGCCTTGTACAGTTAAGGATGCGGGTTTGACCCCAGCCCAAGTTAGTGGATTTTCATGATGCAGAAAAGCATCCATATTCTTTGATTATGCAGCATGTAAAAGATCCTTTGAGTGCCTGTTTGTCTTGGGTGCTCTCAGCAAAATTTATATTAAATTCCTAAATGCGGTTTTGCATCGTTAGAGCCCAGGTGCCACCCTCTGGGGAGGAAACTTGGTATCAAAATTAATTGCGGCGATTGATATATTACCTATATGGTGCAGCACTAAAAAAGATACCAGCTACCAAGGAGTGTACTAGTCTGCAAATGGTAAAAAACAATCCTCAGGCCCCCTTAGAAATAAAAAAAATATCAGTAGATTCCCAGCACCAGTTAGCAACATATTTGAAAAAGATATCAAGAAACTACAGAAAAATGCTGCCTGTCTAATTTTTATTAAAGAAGGGAAAATAAAACAAAGATTACTATTAATAAATATATTACACTTCATTAAAATGACCAGAAAGTAAAATGTTAATCTTTTCTGAATTCTTCCATTCTAATTAAATCTGGTATACTTTTTATGGTTGAAATATGGTTACTTATTAAGAATAATAAGTGATTATTCTCTACATATACCTCCTCAATTTACACCCCCAAAATATAAAAAATGTTTACAAATAATTTTAGATTGTATTTTTGCTTACAGTACATATATAATAAAACACAACATGCATTTCAAAAGTTGAGTATAATTATACACATACATTAGTGTCTTATGTACAATTATGACAATCTTTTAAATAAAACTAGTGATAAAAGCATATATCTGACATAACTTGTTAATTAGAATGGAACTTGGTTATAAATTGAGAAAACCTGCCATGTTATTCCATGTTTTGCATGTCTTCCACTATATGTTCATATTTTATATAAAAAAACAAAAATAAATAAAAAAAACTTTCTAAAATTTTAATTTTCTAAATTTTATATTCATTATTTTATAATAAAAACTAATGCTTAAGTTACCCTTCTGATACAATATCAAAATACAGCAATAAAACTATGAAATTCTAAAATATCATTCAGTATCTGAAATCCAAATTCTCACATCTCAAAGCTTTTATCAAAAATCTTTTCAGAATTCTGCTAAATTCTTTATTTAAAATCATTCGCTTAATGTTTTAATATGTTATTTTATTTCTGTGTAATTGGTGATCTTAAAATACTAATTTTTGCTTTATTTATAATTATTGTATTTTACCTGTCTGATTAAGACGATTACTTTTGTGGAATATATTTTTCTCTACAATGTTCATGCAAAAAAATAATAAATTTATTTAGTAAAATTAATGCAATTAAACTTGATTTCATACAAGAGAGTTTGAATCTGAAGTAACTGGCAAATCTGAATTTTACTTCAGTTACATAAAAATGCTTAATGTATGCATTTAACCATCTAAGGTCGCCAAACTTTTTGACCTCACGAATCAGTAAATTCATAATTTAAACCCCGCTGACCACTAACAGGATTTTTTAAGTGTTAAATTATTGATATTAATCGAATTATGTTTCAATGCATCTTTAACATAGCTTAACGTGATGAGTAAATATATTCACACATTTTTCTGGAAACCAGCAAAATTTTCTCAGTAGACCACCACTTTGGCGATCTCTGATCTATAAGAAGGGATGAACTTCCTATCATCAAAGCAATCTCATACCAATTTTTATTTCAAAACAAAACAAATTAAAAAATGGACTTATCCAATATTATGGAATGCCATTAAGTTATAAATGCATATTAAAAGAAAATTTATTAATTGCAACAAAAACTCCACACAAACTGTGTGTTTAAAATTATTTCCTTTAAAATAATTGAAAAGAATGGCATTTAATGTAAAAGTTACTTAATTTTATACAAAACTATAAGACTGGATTTTTGCAGATTGTCACATATTTCCTAATATTAAGTGGTGTGATCCACACGAATGTAATAACTCAAAAGGCCACCACCCAAAAAAGTTTCCATTTCGATGAGTCAGTGGGCTCGAAGTGTGTGTGGTGGTGGGGGGGAGATGAGTAAAAGATGAAAGCAGTGAGATGATTAGATGAAATAATATTGATATAAAACAATAAACTTTTTTTCTAATTATTTAATTTTGTAAACACCCTCATAAATATTTGATCCTAACAAATGTATCAATCTGTGGCCATTGACACATACATAATTCAAAATATGCAAGCAACCATACCATTTCATATTTTAATATAGTTAATTTCCCTCAATATCAAAAAATATTTATACAAATACCTATTATTTCTAAAAATATTTATAAACACAAAATATGATAATTTCCAAACTTGAAGGACCAATGTTTACTAAAAAAAGTACCATATGAAAATATAAATTCTACCAATTAAAAGTTATATATTCTTAAAATTTGTAAAAATTACCTGTCTTCTGCATCATCATCTTCTTGATCTCTCTGCAGTAAACGTCGCAATCTAGGATCTTGTTTCAATGCCTCTTCATCATCCATGGATGGAGGCTCAGGAGCAGTAGTAATTGGCTTTTTTTCAAAAGGAAATTCATCATCAGTTTCTCCTTCACTACTTTCTTCCGGAGCATACTTAGGTCTATGCAAAAAAAACAAAGATGAAAATTATCGAAATTTTCATTCAAAAAGCTATAAGAAAAGTGTTTTTATATATTTAATACCAAAACTATATTAAAGAAAAGAGGTTTATCAACTTATATATATGTGTGTGTGCATGTGTGTATGTATATATACCTACTGAAATAATACATATTTGTAACTTAAAATACTTAAAAATTGATTAGATATTTGCAAAATATGAAAATGTATAATTAGAACTTTTGATATCCAAGTTTTTAAAAGACACATTTTTCTAAAACTATTTAAATTTTAAAAATATGAAAAAATAAGATTAATAAGCTTGTTTGACACTTTGAACAAGAGTTCACAAGCTAATACAAAGGAAATAATTGTTTTTAAAATTGTGGAGGAGGAGCATTTGTGCTTTGATTTAAGGAAATAAAAAGGTTATCATTCAAAAATGCTGTAGTTAATATACGTGTTAATAATAAAACATTTAAAATATTCCTTAACATTAAATGATTTAATATTTTATACATCTAGGATAAATAGTTCTTTAGCCATTTAAACAAATATGGCATATATAAATTGAAAAATTTTAAAGTACTTTTTCTAACACTTGTTTCTTAAACCAGTATTTTCAAATCACTTGGCATGTCCCCTTGGGGAGCACGCAATTATTACAAGAAAGGCACATTGCAATCAAATTGGTGTTGCAAAAAATTAATTTCTGGAATATAATTAGTCTCACTTTCTAAATCTTAAATAATACCAGTTTGAGAAACCTTGATCCGAGCCCAACAATCCATATTAAATAAAGTATTATTTTGAATTAACATATTATATTGCAGTTAACATAATTTATTAGTCTTGTATTTACATGAGGTTTATAGGATATGTGAACTTAGTAAAAATATTACAGTACAAAAATTAAAAAAATGAGGTAGAAAGGACAACATACACACAAAATCTAGTATATTTTAACTACATTAGTAAATCATAAAATGAAAAGTATGAATGAAATTACATTGATATGAAATCAAGGGAGGGCATTTTTCTATGAAAAGTAAGAAGTGCAAACACAGAAGGGGTTACAAGAAATTGACTTAAGCAAACAGGATGTATATAATACATATATCTAAAAATAATAAATTGACTATGATATTTTTTAGAACTTAAACACTATCACTTGCATTTTGAAATGTGTGCCATATACACAAATTTCCCTTCCTGTTAATTTTCGAAATAATAAAAAATATAATAACACAAAACCCCTATGTTTTCTCAATGTATTCTTTTTTTTTAAGTATGGAAGAAACCAAACTAATTAAAAAAATGTACCAGTTACAAATAGTTTTATCAGGAATAAAAAGCAACTGATGCTACCATCTAGCATATTTTACTTTACTGCAATTTTACTGGAAAATATTTTGCCTGTTTTCCTTTCCCATGATTTTATTATTATTATTTATTTTGCCATCATGAATAAATGTTTGAAAATTATTGGCTCCCTTCTTCTTTTAATTTAGCTTATATACATATTTCAATTTTAAGGAGAATTTTTGAAGAAAAATCCCACTTTTAGTTTATACTTTGAAATATATAGAATTAAAAATTGGTTATAATATCAGGGATTTTTTTTAAAAATTACAACTGAATAAGAATTTTAGTAATTGAATGTATTCATGAATTTCAAATTTGATGGGCTTTTTACATTTAAATTCAAGATAATAATCTATGATAATATAAAATATGGATACCAAAAATCTGTACAATGAATGAAATATAAATATAAATAGTAACACGAATTTCTTAAAAAAACTGCTGCTTTCAAATTAGTAACATTTTAAAAATAAATTCTTTCAAATATTAAATTAAAAAGATATATTTTGAAAAAAATATGAAAAAGATCAATTACCGTCTTCCTGAGACATATCTGAAGACCTTCACTTTTTGCATAGACACTTCACCTAAAACGATTTAAATAATCATACATAAGAAATATAGGCAGATATATGTATAAATGACAAAGAATATAACTATAGAAACATTAAGTGTTTGCCACAATTCTGATTTAAAATTGATCTTATAAAAATCGATTCTTTAGGATCCAAGAGAAAACAATTGTGAATAAAATATGCAAACTTAAATTTTAATCAAATATTTTTTTATGATGAATAATATAATATACTACCTAAAAATCTCATTTTGAAATGTCCAAGACTATAATATATGGTTCATAGGGGTGTGGAGATGGGGAGAAAGTTATGAAATTTTTTATTTGGTTGTAAAAGAGAAAACTCCTAAATTGCACAATTACATTAATAAACATTACTTAAACTATCTAATGAAAGAAAATTTGACTTCTGAGACAGAAATGAACTATCTTCATTGTTTTATACAATACAAAACATAAAAATAGAATAAAGGGATATACATTTAAATATTACAAAAATACTAATTCTGAAACACTTGTTAAATTTTTTTTTAAAAAAATGCTGGGGTGGGGTGTATACAACTGCACATATTCATTGCTCAGATTGTGCAAACTGTAATTTACATATATTATGTGGCTCTATTTTTTTCAATACAGTGAAATACATTTAACGTGAAAATGCTTAAGATAAAATATCAGTTAATGCAAAATAACACAATGGTCCTGACAAATTACTACACATTTTCATGCATTTTTTTCTCTTAACACAAAACAAAAATCGCTTAACATGAAACGATTTCCCTTCTGAGAATGAACAAAGTACAGAAAACACCAGCCATGCAGGCGAGATTTAAAAAATGTGAAATAATAGGGTAGTTTCCCATGTAATGTAGAAAGGAGGATAACTTGGCTTTGAAATACCCTCAGAATAGCCTGTGACACGAGCCAGTTTTGTTTATCTATAAGCTACTTTCACCCCACATAAAAACATCTATGGGGGATTCTATTATAGAAGAATTTTTTAACAAGCACAACTGTAAGAGTTCAGGGGAAAAGAAAACTGTTATTTCACTTAAAATGAAGAGGGAGCTTCTTAAGGCTGTTGATCAAAGACAGAACATGAAAACCAAAATTTGCAAAGATTTTGGAATTGCTAAATTTTGTATTAAATTTCATAAAGTGCTTATGAATGTTTTTGTTCCATTGAGTTTTATTAAATGCATGTATATATACATATCAATATAAATAGAATGCTATGTAATATAATAAACCCTAATAAGCTTAATTTTGTTGAATATATATCCTCTAACATGAAAAAATATTTCAGCCCCCTCAGATTTGTGTTAAACGATTTTCACTGTATATTGTAAGCAGGAAAAAAATAAATTTCAAGACTTCATCTCTGCATTTTAATTTGCACTTTAATTTAGTGCCTCTTGAAAGATAATGTTCTTAATCACCTTTTTGTCTAAATTGAACTGAATTTTTATTCCATCTTTGCTTTCTGCACCTTTATAGAGACACATACAATTGTCCATGAGTAAATATTGTTTCCTTGGATGTTACACATAAGCCTATTTTTTCAAAACTCTGCCCCAGTGATTTATTAACATCTATCCAGTCATAATAGGGAATTGCGTACATTTTAGTATGAATGGCTTATCCAAGTTTCCTCGAGTGTCCAGTGTGACCCTTGGTATACATACAATTTTGCCTTTCTTATCTCCTGATAAAATTTAATACTGCAGTATATTCTTCTGAATATTTTTCACCGCCAATCTTGAACCATACACAGTCCATCAGCAATACATAAACAGTTACATAATCAATAAAATAGTTTATTATAAACTCTAGAATTATCTATACTTTGACACAAACTATACTCTTGATCTTAGTTTTTGTTTTGAATTTCATACAAAGTTCTATATTTTTTCTGCATATGGATTATTATTCAGAATTAGCTGTAAAATTTGCAATACATCCTCATATTGAACTATTTTTGCACATTCAAGCAAAGCTTCACCATTCTCATAAATGTAAATTTATCCAAAATGTGGTTTGGGTCCATTCTGCTGTAGATGTAATTGCTTTTATTAACTATACCTTATGTATAAATAAATTTACTACAACATTACAAAAAACTTTCTTTATATAGAGATTAAATATAATGTATTAATTATATATATATATATATATATATATATATATATATATATATATATATATATATATATATATATAAAGTTTTTTGTGATGATGTAATAAATTTATTTATCTATCTCACACAAGAAAACAATATTAAAAAAGGCAGCAAGTCCTGTTTAACATTATGGTTACAATTTGGCAATAAGGTACAATTTTCAGTTCAATCAACTACTTCAAAGTCAAAGATTAACACAACATTACACCATAAATTCATATATGGAAATTGAGGGAATGTGTTTTAATGGAAAAGATAATATGGAACATCGTTTTTAAAAAATCACTTAATTGAAGTAAAAATTTAAGCTGATTTAAATTTATTTTAGCATAAAACATAACTTTAAACTAAGAAATCTGAAAATTAGCATTACTTTTATGCTTTGAAATCATTATGAATATTATAAATTTGTACAATAGTAGGCTTGGTTGAACTACAATGGAGGTATCACAAGTCATTAAATAACAGTCTCATATATTAGAAACAATTTTTAATTCAAACAGTATCTTTAAAGCTATTATTTTAACCGAGCAAACTGGCACCCCAAGTTTGTGCCATTTTTTTTCCCAAAGTGACTTAATGCGATTTTTCTTTGATATAAAAGGACATTAGAAATTTATTTTAGCATAAACATCATGAAACTATCACATGAATTACAAATTTTGAGTGCAGTTTACATTATATAAGTACCAAATTGTCAGCCACTTATGCAGATGTACTCTTCAAATAATTTTATATTTATAAACAATTAATCTTAGACTTTTATTAAAGAAATGAAAATTGTCATTTTATCCAAAATATTTGACTAAATAAGTTTTTAACTATAAAACACATTGATAAGAAATATTTAACGATATACATGGCTCCCAAATTTGGTGCAAGTGACATTAAAAATTTTTAGTACCAAATTGTCTAATAATTATGCAAAATTATTTTTAAATAATTTTAAATTTATAAATCTAATTTTTCTTCAGACTTTTATAAAAGATAAAAATAATTTTATCAAAATACTTTACTAAATAAGTAAACTATGTAAATACCTTGATAAGAAATATTTAATATATACAAACATTCCTCCATACTTTCAATACATTAAGAAATTTTTATTTCATTAAATAGGAATAAAACTGTCATTTTTTTTAAATCAAATAATGTTTTTAGATTGAATTTCTACTAAAAGATATAAAATAATTATACAAACATTTCAAAGAAGCAATTAACTTATTAACAGATTGGTGAAAATTTAACAGAAATAGCACATTTATGTATCAAAATTTATATCCAACTTTTAGCAATTACTTGCCTTTTTCATTCAAAACTGGAATAGCCCCAGCAGTTGACTGGATCTGCGATTGCAGAAGTGCAAGATTTGATGCACTAGACATGATGATAGGGTCTGAAAACATAAAATACATCAATTATTAAAAGTTTAGAAAAAGATTACAATAGAAAATAATTCATTACTCAATACAACTTGAAAATAACATGGTATATTTATAAGATTTCAATATTATTGATTGCATGTAATCTCAATTGCACCTATATTAAGGGCAATTGGACAAATATATACACATTAAAATAAAAAATCTTTAAAAGAATTACACTCAAAGACAAAAAAGCATTACAATGAATACTGAATGAAAAAATCAGAGATTGAATGAAAATTCATTGAATATAGCAATTCTAAGTTTAAAAAATATCAGATGGGTGTAATTTACAATCATTAATCCTTTTATTAAAATAGAATTTGTAATACACTTTATTTAACAGTTCATAAAATTATATTTTTTTATTTAGGATATTTACATCTAATCTTTACATACAAGTAACAACAAATTATTAGTTTCTCTTTCATCAGACTTATTGTTACTGCTTGGTTAACTGGGTCCAAGCAATAAACTGCAAAATGTGGAGCTACACAAAAATTTAGCCAATTGCATACTTGACAACTTTTGAAAATGACAAAATATAAAAAAAATGTGTGGACCAACATTTTGAGCAAATTCTTCACACATAAAGGATAAAAAAAATTTTACATTTTATAAAACAAGCATAATTTTAAAATATTTTTAAAACTAATGCATTGAAAATATTGCAATAAAGAATATTTTATGAGAAAAGTATTTATAAGGGAACTAATTTGATATCAGGGGTAATAGCACCAAGCAGCACTTATTGTTGCTGGATTGGAATCCAATATGGAGGCCTAGCGGTAATTTAACGATACACAATAATTTTAAAGGATTGTTTTGAAATACATTGAAATGTATTTCAAATAAATGATATAAGAAGAGATTGAGATTAACCTAGATCAATCAATAAAGAATATCAATAATATGTAATAAAAAGTAACATGCAGTAATAATAGTATTATAAGCAGCATATAATAATCTTATATTATTTTATCGTAATTATATATAATATTCATATAGTAAGATTTAATAACAGTTATTAGAAAATAATAATCATATAATATAATTTAACGGTAATTATAAAAAAGAATAATCATCGAATTGTAAAAAAATAAAAATAATGCATAAGATTACTCATATTACATAATTATAAATAAGTAACATAAGAATAGCTATGAATAAACAAAAATAGTTATAAATAAATAACAAATTATAAATAAATAATAATTATAAAAAAATAACAATATTAATTACAAATAAATAACAAAATATGTAATAATATTTATAAATAAATGCTAAAAGAAACAATTATAAATAACGAATATTATATGATTATATTACACATAGTAATAATTCCATTTTTGTATTACATTTTGAATAAAATAATTACATAATGTATGTTAAAATTAATGAAAAATTCTAATTAAAAAATAGTGAAAGCTTGCAATATGAAACTTGCACTGCAAGTTCCTTCAACGAATTTCATCGAATAAAGAACGTAAAAAAAAACATTTTTTAAAATGTAAAATAAAACAAAAATAAACGATTTATAGCGATAATTAAAAGCACAACACTTATTCTTCTAAGAAAAAATATTCTAGTACTCACTCATTTTAGAAATATCCATATTCAAAAATAGCGGAGAATTAAACAGAAGACACAAACAATAGAAAAATTCACTGAAAATGGTTAAATTTTTACAGAAATTAGAAATTTTTATTAAAATCATCTGAAATTAATAGGGTTACAGCAGGAAAAACCAATAAAAGTTATTTCTAACATACATTATCCCCATGGCAACCACATCGACAGACGATAAAAATATTAAGGTAACCATATTGTAATGCTATCGCTCATCTCGGCGAACATAAACATCAACTTGGAGTTATTACCCCAAAATCAAACTAGCACCTTTTTTTATTACTTAAAATCCTTTATTAACTTTTATGAAACCTTAACAAACTAAAAATGTTAAACTTCTTACAGTAAATCTTTCAGAAAAGAAAATTTCTCTCACACATATATTTATTTTGAAATATCTTTAGAATTTCAAAATAAAGTAATTATTATAGAATAGTTATTTCCACAGTACATTTAAATCTATTTACAGCTAAAAATTCTCAGCAAGAATACTCTAGAAAAACTGACAATTTTTTTTAATTGGGAATTATATAAATCTATAGATATGAAATATGAAACACAGCTCTTTGAGTACTCATGTATTTTATCGCACTATCGCCAATGTTCAAGATAACTCACTAAATTAGCAACCCCAATTTCGCATGTGTCGTATGCGCTGAATCGGCAATCATGTGCTTCATTTCCTATAATGTTGTCAATAGGTTGCAATAATACACAAGTACCAAGATCTGCTTTTTTAGTACATAACCAAAAAACAAATAAAATTTCTCCTAGATCAAATAAATAATGATGAATAATTATATCCAATGCAGTTTGTGACATAAATTTGCTATCCTCAGGTATGCCTCATATATTAGCTAGCTAATGGAAGAAATTACATGTTAACAGAACACTTTCAAAAATGAAAAGAAATTCAAGAAATGATTTCATACATATTTCATTGATAAAAAGTTTAACACTCAACATCTTACAAGCGTAAATCATCAATAAGAGAATTTTAAGGAAAAAAATATTTGTTATAGGTAAAAATGCATGCTAGCTCATTTCTGAACATTTTTAAAACTGCAATTTTAGCAGTCTTGCAAACGAACATAACAAAAATGGCATCGCACAATAATCGCCAACTCTATTAATACCTCACCAAGTTGTAACCCCCATTTCCTACGAGTGGTACACACTGAATTGGCAATTAAGTGATTTGTTTCATAAAATGTTGCCAATAGGTTATGATAATACTCAAGTACCCAAAAACACAATTTTAGAGAAAAATAAAAATGCTTTTAAGGAAATATACACTTCCTACCAGTTTAATACACTTTTAAAAATTGTCTTTTTATTCTTGTTTTTATTTTAATTGTCTTTGATAAAATTACAAAAACTGCCTTTTTCCTTATAGTTTACTTTTAAAAGGGATTTGTAGCTCCTTTTTGTAGAAATTTTTAAGTGACTAAACTATAAATAAAAATTCAATTTAGGATTAGCTTCAATACTCCCTATTTGAAGACATAAGTAAAATTTCACAAAATATTCACTATACAGAATGATCCACCAATCCTTTACAAAAAAAAATCACCAAATGCAGAATACATATGAAAAAAGTATAACCAATCTAAAAGTATTACAGAATCATAAAAATAAATGATTTTGTAGATCACAGAACAACAAATGATATCCATCTATATGCATGCCGATGGCAATCAAAAATCAACAAGCAAAAAAAAAATATCATATATCGCTCAACAAAATTTTATAAATCTAAATCCTTTCAATTCAACCATTCAATCAATAGTCAACGTTGTTTTATCAAGATGATCAACGAAAAGTATATTATTAAACTATATGTTAATATTTACTCCATCATACATTTTATTTAGTTTAAATCTAGCCATTCGAGATAAAAAGACATACACATGATTACTCACTTTATATATAATCAAGACTCACTAATATGTTTTTAGGATTTTTTTCTCTCTGTGCTATAAGGAATAATTATTGCAATTTTTAGTTTTTGCATGCCAAACGTTTAAAAATAAATGTTGCATCCATTTATAAAACGCTTCTTGAAGAGCGAGTCCGTAGAATCAAAGTGCTCGGTAATCTAATCCGGACTCGTTGAAATTTGAATTTATTCCTCAAATGGACCCTATAACCATCAGATCTTTAACAGGTAATTTTAAAATGAAACACATAAAAAATATCACACATTTTTAAGCTTGAAAAACTTTTATTTTATTAAAACCCCTTTTCGAAGCAGCATGAGGTCTATTGGCAATAGATCTCGTAATTTTGATCTAGAGTGACGAAGACAATCATAATTTCAGCGCCGGTTTTTCATTGGGCGCTTGGGACGGACACCCAGAAGGGCCCAGAAGGGACTGGATAAGCTGGACTTAATCAGATTTCTTAGTTATAAATTTTGATCCTCCAAAGCCATGAGAGCATGTAGATCGTCTGTGCCCAAGGACTAAAATTAACTTAAATAGACGCTGCATAATTATCTTTTCTATTATTTTAATAAACTTTCTAAAATGCTTCCAACAGATTCCTTGGGTGTTTTGTAATATTGTATGACTATATATTGCTTTTATTACTTTAAAAACCAAGTTTCAGCACTAAAGGCTTTCAATTGTTTTCAAAAACATTCTTATGCCCCTGACTTCTTGATTTCAAAACACACCATTTGGATCTCTAAAACGGAATTATATTTATCTCTTACGCCTCTGTTATTTCTTTTTGAAGTCGATTTCCAGTAATCCGTTCTTACTGCATCCTTACTTAATAAAAGAAACATCCCTACAAAATTTCAAATTTTTAGGTCTACTAGTTCTATAGATCTTGCAATGAGTGGATGAATGAGTAGCTTTTCTTCTATATATATGCAGATAGATAGAGTATTTATAACATTTATTAGAAGAAAGTATAATCTATATCAAACTAATACACTAAGAAGAAAAAAGATGGGAGGGATTTCTTGATATCGTCCATTTTTCTCGAGCGTCCGTGTTGGCTTAGATAGCTAGTTCGAGTGATGTTGCATTCCTTTTAATTATCTACATTTTCAAAATCAAATAAAATACTTGAAGGATTTAAACACCGTGAATATGAAGGCAATTATATGTATTTTTTGCTTACAACTAACAAACGTAACTATATCAGAGTATGAATAATTTTTCGTTTTTGATATGTGAATAACAACACTTAACCCTTTCGGGACGAAGGATGTAAGCGCGTGCGTACCACAAGAGCTGGAGGTTTCTGTCTAGAGTGTCACTCACAGGCTGGAGGATTTTGTGTAGCTAAGCCTAACTCCGTGAAAATACCGAAACTTGAATGTGTTATTTTTTTTTAATATTGTTATTTATATTAATTGCAATAAACATATGCTTTCTATATTTTGTATTTACATACTCCATTCACTTAAGTAACTTTCTGCTCAAATACAATTTTTTTAAAAAAAATTTTCATTATTTATTTATCATTAATGATTCTTAACACTATATATTTGAAATCTAAAATAATGAAAAATTTAAAAACAAGGATACACGCAAGATGTTTCATATAATTACGTTATTTATTTACATAAGTTATTCCTTGTTTAAATACATTTTCTTACATCTTTTATAATCATTATTTATGTACCATATTTAAGTACTTCTTTACATAATACATTTAAAAGCTAAAATTGTATTTAGAATCCTTTTTTCACGTGAAAAAAAAATAAATTTCAAAGCAAGGGCTTAACCCTGCGGTCACTCGCGCCTGTTTTTGCAGCCGTCGTTACTCGCGGTGTGTAGAGAACACCCCAAACTTTTAACACGTGTATTGAAATATGAACTTTTTTTAAGTCAATTATGATATATATTTATGAGGTACAAGATGTTTTTGTATTATACAAATAAAATTATTAAATTTATTGCATACAAATGAGACTAACATTAATTTAAAGTAAACCTACAAAATTTTCATTTTAAAGTACACAATTTTATATTTTTACATAAACCACAAGTAAACCGTATATACCAGTAATAATTTACCTTTATAATTAATGATAAGGATTGTAAAAAGTAGAAAATAAAATTTTAATCATTTTCCAAAGATTCAGAGGAGACTGTATTCTTATGCTTTAAGCACATATTTTTCTTACATTTGTAGGTAAATTTGAACAAAGTAGGTTAGATTCGAATCGGGCACCTTCCGATCAGAACGCCAGTACTTTAACGATCACGCCAAGACGATCGTCTTCGCCTGATGTCTAAGTACTGGTTTATTTAGATATCCCGCTACACTACTCTCCCACCAGTGAGGTAGATAGGCGAACGATTTTTTTTCCCGTTCGTTTGTTTGGAGAAAGCATGTTTTTTTTATTTATTTTATTCTCTCTCTCATTTTTTTAATTATTATTCTTTTACTCTCTCTTATTTATTATTATTAATTATTTTTCTTGCGGTAGATGGCGCCACGACAGTTTAGAAAGTGGCGTTTTCTTACTTCAGTCCAGGGTCACCACGTAGGTTAGATTCGAACCGGGCACCTTCCGATCCGAACGCCAGTACTTTATCGATCACGCGAAGACGATCGTCTTCGCGTGATGTCCAAGTACTAGTTTATTTAGATACCGCTACACATTGAAGACAAAGAAAAGTAATTGTTACATCTTTTAACCTTAGACCAGTGTTTCTCAAACTGTGGGGCCCGCCCCCCTGGGGGGCGCGAGCATATCGAAAGTAAAAGGTTAAAAAAAATTAATTTACTGGAATGAAAAAAAAAATACTTTCTGATATAATAAAAAAATACAGATTTACATTGATATGGTTTATATATATCATCTGGTGAAAAAAGGTCATCAAAAATAAAAGATTCTACTTTGAACGCTCATTAGCTATCTTTGATCCTATAGCTAAATAAAAAATATATTTTGTTTGCTTTGCTGTAATCCTTCGATGAGAGATTTTTTTTATTACGTTTTTTTTAACTTAAAATATTACTTTTGCTGGCTTTCGAACTTACTGTTATGGTTACCTGCATCCCTTTCTTTTAGGTAAGTTGTAAATTATATAATTCTGTTGCGCTTTTTTTCACAATGTGAAAGAGTTTTTTGATACATGGATAAGAGCATATTGAGCACTTTGAAGGATTAATTGGCCAAGATTTATTTTTATGAGTATACTGAAACATATAATACAAAAATCGTTAATTCTGGGAAAACTGTTTATTTGTTACCAATGACCTTGACAGAGAATCCTCTAATATGACAGTCTTAATGGGAGTTAAAATGAATTGATAACATATCTCCTTTTTGGGAGTGGCAAACGTTTTTTTAGAATCTTAAGGTACTTGTTTAGACCGAGTTCCCGGCACGACCACTATTTTTCAAAAATATTTTCTTGAACATGCTGCATTTTCCCCCATGAATAACTTAGTGGTTTTAATTGTGATGTTGTACGACTGATTATGGCTTATAAATGTAAATGAGCAGAATATAAAAAAAGAATTGGGCATCTGTAATCTCTCTGAAAGGAAATTAAAGCTGATGAAACAAGGGAAACACTTGCTGAAATAATGCATATTAAGCATGTTAGCGAAAGTAAATTTGAGAAAAGCAATAAACATGAAACGAAAGGAAAATTTTCAATAGCTACATTAAAAACTTTATCAAGAAAATATGAAGCCATAACTGTACTGCAAAATGCACTTCACCCTGTCAAAAAGACACAAGCAAGAAAAAGTTCAACAGGATATTTGTCGATCATCAAAGGATATTAAAATTACAAAAACGTGAACAAAATGTGACAGTTTTGCTTGCAAATAGCTTTCCTGTAATGTTAGCAAAAAGTGTCTGTGATTTGTGTCCTTTATTAAGGTCACGCACATTTGGAACAATTTAGTTCAGTTTTATTGGATATTTTCTCAAATTATGAAAGACAAATAGAAAAATCCTTGAAATAGGTAAGTATATTTTTCTTAGTTAAATTATTCACTGAAATTGTGATTTTTATCTTGTATATTGAAAATAATTATAAAAAGAATTGGAGTGCATCACTCCCTCGACCATTAACGTTAGTATCGAGTGCACACCTGATCCCGGGCTTTCTGCTTTAAATATTAAAAAATAACACAATTGTTATTCATTAGAATTTTATATTCTTTTTATTACTTAACATTTATTCTAAATGCTAATTCTGCGATAGGCTTAAAATTACAGTTCATTCAAAACCGTTTATAATATGAGTATTCATTTCAATAAATCATTTTACATTTTGTATACATTGTCATGCACTTGGTTTTACTCTCCGTACAATTAAGCTATTATATCAAGAATAATATATTATTATTTTTTTAAAAAATAAACTCGTGTTATATAAGAGTGGGTACTTCAGCCAGTATAAGAACAAGTTTAATAATTATCAGTTACTTCCATGGACTTGTCTTGCAGAGCAAAGTTTTTCAAAGGAAGGCTAAAAATTAGAAATTGACACTCAGAGTTATTTTTTGATATTTAGCTCAGATCTATATTTTGTCTTCAAAGTAGCCATCACAGAAAATCCGGATTCACAAAGGTATTCTGTTAAAATGGTAATAGTATACGAAATGCTTTTGTTTTCAGTCCAGAAAATTCAGCATCCACCTCTATCCAGAATTCAAAGAGTGATTTATTCAAATTGCCCTTTAATTTCCACTGGATGTGAAATATATGATCTCTTTTCGGCAGTTGAGAGCCCTTCTGAAGTATTTTGAAATGGATCCCTAAACCATTCGTAACTTATCAATTTCCCCTCGTCTGTGATACTTGTTGATGCTTTATTATCGTCGAATGCTCGCTGTGATTTAAAAATATATCTATGTTTTTGTTTTAATCCACTGCCGAAATACTTAATACCGTGAATTATAATTAACGCGTGAATTTTGAAATGTACATTCAAGAGAGATTCGGTAGCTAATCGTTTCGGCCAAGACTGACTAGAATTGTAGAAATACAGCATTTTACATGTTTTGTGCAGACGTTCGTTAGGTTGCCTAGACTCACATGTAGTTTCGCGAGGATGCCAGATGTAATGGATATGATGAAAAGCAACATAGATTAGGCTTTTTTTTAATGACATTTGTACTTTTAGAAATGGATCTTGAAGGAAATAAATCTTTAATTAAATATTTTTTCCCAATCTGTTTCAATTTAAAAATTAGAGAAAAAAAATAAAATAATTAACCTATTACATAAAAGTATATATATATATATATATATATATATATATATATATATTATATATATATAATTTACTTAAAATATATATTACTTAAGAGTAAAATATATAAAAATTTAATACTTATCTTATTAATACTGAATTAAGAACAAGTTTAATAAGTATTAAGGACTTCCATGGGCTTGTCTTGCAGAGCAAAGTTTTTTAGAAATTGACCCTCTGAGTTCTTTTCTATATTTAGCTGATATCTATATTTTGTCTCTAAGCAGCCACCGCATTTTGCAATATATTCCAATTTAAAAATCAGGGGAAAGGAAAAATAACATAATAATTTTATCCTATTACTTACTTTTAAGCAAAAAAAAAAAAAAAAAAATAACATATACAAAATTTAATACTTATGTTATTAATTTGTACGGTTTATAATTAAGATCGTGTATTGTAGCTTTAGCGTCAAAGGGCATATTATTGCATTCAGTAATTTATTAATGTATAAGGGGGCGATAAAAAATTGTGATTGAAAAGGGGGGGGGCGCCAGTATTGAAAGTTTGAGAAACACTGCCTTAGACAAATAGTGCAACACCCCTTTTTTGGTGGATTAATGTTTTTTTTAAAATCTTCTGTGTCAGTAAAGCTTCTTTTGAGTATTTTGTTAAGGTTTGGGAGTTCCGATCTCATATCCCACTGTGGCTTTTAAGGAAGAACCGAATGACTGACAATGGAAGCATTAATTCCTGCAGTATTAAGTAGATAATAAAATATTCGCAATGACCAACGGTAACATATTCGCGATACATCATAAATACTGCACATTTCATCAGTGATATCAATACCGTCTGTATTATAAAAATTTATAATTTCAAGTTTCATCTCTCCAAGTTTGGTTTTGAAATTACGCGCAGTCATCGAATTCACTTAGTTCATCTTGACAATCTGTTGATACAGTATCTTATAGACTATGAAATCGCTATTTCTCCCTTTCCCATGAAGTTTTTGTCATAATTTCTGAAAAATGCTTTGAAATTTTTTTTTTTTTAAATTATATTTTACCATTATTTTATAGAATTATATTATTTTTATGCTACAATTATTGAAATTTTAAATAAAATAGGCATGCATATTAATATATTTGAAAAAAAAATGTAAACGGAAAAAGTAAAACGTACTCTATTTTAGATGCTTCGAGTACGAAAATTTAACTCAATCACTCTCGGGGTGTTCTCAGCACCCCAAATAAACTTTTGAAGGGCGTTACATTCCAATCATCCTAGCGAGATTGATTACATCAGGCCTGAAGTTTCAATGACCTAAAATGTGCAGCTACAGAAAAAATCGTGGTTCTGCGCATTCTGTTTAGTATCCTAGGAGGCCTTTCTTGTTGCTGGGGTGTACAGAACACCCCGCGCGAGTGATCGGGGGTTAAACACAGTCCTACGTTGCATTCTTTGCACTCGTAGGAACTCTGTATTCTTTTTGAAGATTTTTGCGCGAATGGGAGCAAACGACGCATCATCGTCTTTGTTTTTAGAAGTTTCTTTAGAACAACGACTTGAAAATGTCTCTCAGATAATCTGAGTGGATTAAATAACGTGGGTGATTTTGGTGGGATATTTGATATCCCTCTTTTACAGGAAAACTAAGAAATAATTTGATTTAATAAATTGAGGTGATATTCAAGGAGAGGAATGTTGTTCTTAGATTTTTTGTAAAAGAGAATATTGGCATTAAATATAGCCATATCCATGATAGTAAAGAATAATTTTTGTACCATTTAACAGTTTTCCTGAAAGAGGGATACTGAATTATGACGGCATCGCTTAAGTCGACAACGCCCATATTTTTATTATATTGTACAATATATTCTGGCTTCATAATTGGTTTACTTGTTGCTCGATCATTTTTACCAGTCTCATACATTTTTACATCATGCATTGTTGATATTAGCAATATTTCTCGCCTGTCTTTAAACGCAGTTAAGTTTATATTTTTTCTATAAAACCATAACCGCACCATTTAGCATTTTACGCAGTGGAAACTGTTCAGGCATTCTTCTCATCACAGTTCCACATAAATTTGTTGGCAGTCTAAAGAGTTCATCCACCAAAGAGGGAGGCATAAAAAAGCGATCAATATATAAATGGTACTCTTGACCCGAAAGTTGAAGAACTGTATGGGGAAAGAGTAGTAAAATCTCTACTTGAAGATTTTACTACTCTTTCCCCATACAGTCTCGAAGTTTCACTTAATAATGCAGTGTCTTTTCCTGTGTAAATAATAAAATTGTATATATATCCAGAATTTGATTCACACAATTTAAAAAGTTTTATTCCATATCTGAATCTCTTTGCAGGGACGTACTGCCGAAATCCAAGTCTTCCTTTCCACAATAACAAACTTTCATCAATTGATATATTTCTTTCAGGAAGTGTAAGCGGATTTGAATTTTTCAATTATTGTATCTAAAACTGGCTTAAGCTTTCCGATTTTTTTTGCTTCACTGCTAGTAAAATTTAAACATTGTAGAATTGTAACGAATCTATCACGGTTCATAACACTATTGAAAAATGGCGTTGAAATCATATTATTAATTGAACAGTACAATTTGATGCTGGGCTTTTTAACAACACTCATCAGAATTGTTAAGGCAAAGAAAACCAACATTTCCTCCACTGTGACTGGTGAATAGGTGGAAAATGTTGCACCTGAAACATCTTCAAGAAATTTAGTCCTTTGATACAAATTTGTTTCTTCAGTAATCAATTTCATCACTGAATCATCAAAAATATCGAAAGAAATCAATTTCTTCTTCAATGGACTAAATTCATGATGGTCACATGATAACGGCAATTGATTAAAAATCGACATACTAAGTTGTTCAACTTTTAAAGTTTAGATAACATATTTAAAATTTGATGATTGGGTAAAGAGTTCACGTGATAAAATCAAACAGTTTTCAAAACTAAAAAAAAATACTTACATTATACGAATACTTTTAAATTAAGTGCATTTTGTTTAACTATGTGCATTATTATATCGTTGGCAAATATGTACTTTCTATAAGAAAGTTCCTGCAAAAAGCAAAAATTGGCAACAGTGAAACGCATGAACTAATTGGCTGGATACGCGTGATTATATTTGATATAAATATGACGTCGCCTTAATTTATGAACTGATTGGCCGAAAACATGTGGATCAGTTATCATGTGACTGTGACGTCACATTAATTTAGTCCATTGTACTTTATCGATTTTTTATGAAAAAAAAATCATTAATTTCTTAGAAAATCGAGTTCTTACATAAAATTTGGCATAGTTAAAAAATTTTCAAAAAGTATTGCAAATCTCTTTTAATTCCTGATACAAATAAAGATGTTATTTATGTACTGTGTAAATATTATTTGAATACATTTATTAAAATTTTGTGTAAAAGATCGTAACTGCAATTTTTATCAATAATTCACTAAAAATGGCAATTGTTGTAGTCTAAAAAAGTCTCCAGAGAACAGCCAAACAGTAAAAAAAATATATCCAAATTAGTTAAACAGGAAGCTAACGAGATCTTGAGCTATAAATATGATGAGTTAAAAAAATTTACAATGAGTAGAAACATGCACCTTAGGGTCCAAGGTCTCATATACTGATATGGCCACGATAGGTCTTAACCCTCATGGGCTGTTGTGCCACTGAGTTAAGTAGTATCAGAAGGTTTCATATCACGTAATGTTCTTTGCAGCCCTCGCACGAATTCCTACTCTTTTAGAGAAGTACGTATTCCAAAGATAACAAAAAGCAAAGAATCCATTCAAGATTTTTTTTTGATGTAAATGACATCTCAGTCTGGCTTTTACAGTTCTATACTGCCTTTTGATTAACCCATTCGATTGCGAATGGTATGCGTTCGGCGTAGAGGTTTGAAAGCCGAGATATTTACTTATACAGATGAGGAAAGTTGACTCTCAAACTGTTTTTCTTGGTCGAATGTAATGCGTTGTGGAATTCTAAAACGACAAATCCAGATTTAAATTATGCCTTTTGTAACTGTTTCTGCTGATTGATCATGGCAGATCAACTAGCAGAATCAATTTTCTTCTTTCAATCAATTTTGAAATACGATCAATCATCGTTAGAAGCTATCTAAAACCTTGGAATGTAGGTAAACGTCCATTTCGATGTGTACATGATGAAAGCGCCCAGGTGATGCAGTAAAACTCGATAGAACTGAATGCGTAAGTCATTGAACTTAAGATTTTCGACATTCAAGGCAGGCCCCACACCATATTTGGACCACTTTATTGATGCTTGGCTGTATGAATCTTTTAGTGATGAGTTTCCTTTTACCTCCAATACCTGGGTGCGATAGAGAGTGGACCCATGAAGAAACTTGTTGAAAACTTGGAAGAATGTACGTGCAATTACTGCCGGTGGAGAAATCACAATAGATTGTTTTCTCAGTACCGGGAATCAAGATTTGGACCATTTTCAGCTATGAATTGTTTTTCCATGTTTTCAAATCTTCATCGTTTCGAAATTCTAATATGAGGGCATAATCGATTGGGGATGGTGTGGAAATGGCATTAATTCTGGAGAGAGCACTGGAAACGACATTTTCTTCCCATTTGACATATCGAATATTAGTTGAAAACTGAGCAATGTAACTCATCTGCCATGCTTGGCTTGGCAAAGTTTTGTCTATGTGATGTTGAAAGGCGAAAATGATAGGCTTGTGATCCGTATGAATGACGAAGGATCTTCCTTCTAATATGTGCCTGAAATGTTTTATTGCCGTATAGATAGACAAAAGCTCCATATTGTATGGGCTGAATCTTCTCTGAGTATCCGTCAATTAACGCAAAAAGAAGATTTGTGATACCGCTCCCTTTGGTGACCGTATCTTTGATTGTCAGCGTGAGCTAGAGGTGTAGGATTTGCAAAAGAAATAGATATTTTTAATTCTTAATATGACTTTATTAAGAATAGAACTTAAATGTCCAACAATTTAGATAAATTTAATTAAGCGAGAATTTATAATGAACAAACACACAATGATAGTTAAACCGAATCACGTAATTTAGACTACTTTCTTTAAGTTATAATTATTTTCTGCCTACTCTCACTTCTAATAATATTACAAGTCCTAATATCAAATAATCAGTCCTACCTTAATCCAAACTTAGATTCAATCTTATGTGGAAACGTGCAATGGTATGCACCTTGTATTAATAGTTTACTTTCCAGGTAACTTCACGACTGGCTGTCAATTAACGCTATTCTCTATCACACATACCATTCCCCAAAATTGCCATCTCACTTACTGAAACTTCTGTTATTTTAAAAACTAACTTATTTGCATTTCTTGTTCACATTTCGCTTCTTGGATTTTGTTGGAAAGAGTTGCCATTAATCTTGGCTACCAAAGAACCCAGAGGTTATGTTAAAGAAAAACGCGTGAGCCCGTCACAGATTAATGGACGTATCTCCCTTGTTCAATTTGATGTATGACAGCACCAATGGCGGTTATCAGAAGCATTGCAAATGAAACATACAGTACCTTGATTCGAGGGATAAACCAACATTGTGGTATGGCATAAGGGTTTTTTAAGGTCTTTAAATGCCTTGCAAGACTCTTCAGTCCATGTCAGAGGTATTTAGCTACTTATGCTTTTTCCTTCAATAGTGCCGTGAGAGATTGCTATACATTCGCGCAATTTGAAATGAAACGTTAGTAAAAATTAACCATTCCCAAGAATTTGGACAATTTAGTGGTTGATATGGGCTCAGATACGCATTGTATGGCTTCAACCTTCAATGGAAGAGTGTGAATTCCTGCTATTGAACTCTTATAACCCAAATATTTAATTTTTGTACCAAACACCCTTTTTTAGTGATATTTATGCACAAACAGTAGTCATTTAACCTCACCAAAACCCCTTTTTTAGTGATATTTATACACAAATAGTAGTCATTTAACCTCTCAAAGACTGTGTGTAAATGCTCGTGGTGTGATTCTTCGATTAGAGAGGCAATCAGTATGTCCTCTAAATTGCATAATACAAAATCCATATTCATGAATCTTTGAAAAGTTTGAGAGCTGTGCATTGCGTAACTCAAAATTCATAAACGGAAATTCAACTGGAAGGGAGTTGTTACAGCCGTCTTAGGGACATTTGCTTCATGCACCGGAATCTGTTGGTAAGCTCTAAGTAGGTCGGATGAAAAGATCTTCTTTCCGTGTAGAATAGAGCTACAGTTTGTGAGAAATAGAAGTAGATAGCGATCCGGAATGATAATGTTGTTAATAGCCCTGCAATCTCCACATGGTCTCCAGTTATCCAATTTCTTTAGGGTGAGATGCAAGGGATTATCCTAACATTTTTATAAGGTCTACAAAAACCTTGTTGCAACATGAAATCAAATTCCATTTTTGCCACTTTTAACTTTTCTGACGAGAGTTTTCTAGCTCTTGCACATTGACACCTATAATTTCAATAAAATGTTCGATATTGTGACTTTTTAATTTTATTATTGATGAGTGTTGGTCGAACAAGACCAGGGAATTGATTAAGATCGTCATACTTCTTAATCAATTCTCTGTGTTTTATTACATTTAATGTAGGTGTGTCGATATTATGGTAAGAATTACAACAGCGGATAAAAGGTAATTCCGTCCATAGCTTTGCGATTCTTGCTGTCCACCTAAGGGTTAAACTGGGGTAGAATGTTCAAGCCTATCATTGGTTTGATGACAACTGCAATTATACGATAGGCCGATTGAACGCTCTTCTAAGCCCGAAATCTAACTTCAGTAACTTTTGCCTTAAGTTTTAATTTGGGTTCCGTTGTCGGCGAAGAGTTTGAGTTCGGCGATGAATCGTTTTCTTGTGGTGTATGGGGAGTAACAGAAATTTCTGCACCTGCATCCACCAAAAACTGGGTATTGGTCAGTTTTTCCTGAATAAAAAGAAGACACTGCTTTACCCCTGACTCTCGATCGTATGCGAGATCATGGGATCTGTTTTTCTTGTGTATGGTGGTGGCTGCTGGGAATCCTACTTTTATTTAATTCCTTAACCTGAGAAGAAAGTTGTGTGATTTGTTCCTGCATATTTACTAAACTGTTTTTGCTATTGTGTACTTAATGGCATCACCATTCTGTTATGTGTGTGTGGCGTAGATTTCATCTCCCACATTTTGTATGCCATAGTTGCGAGTTTTAACAAATTATCACAGCTAATTGATAGTACACATGGCATTTTGGTTAGTAGCTTTTGAAGCCCAGAATGTTTTAAGAAAATATTCCTTCATCTTATCCGTCGCCAAATTCCTCATTTCACATAATAGTTGCGGAGGTATTTTATCGCTCAATTCGATATCGGTTAGTAGCTTTTAATTTTTTTAGAGGTAGCGTGCTCGCTTTCTAAGCCTAAGGTTGCGGGTTCGACCCCGGCTAGAGTCGATACATTTTCTGGATGCGAAAATCGTCTGCACGCATGTCATACAATTATGTGGCATGTAGAACATCCCTTGAGAATCAAATTGGCTCTCTGGTACTCTGGGCAAAATTAAACCACGGCAATATCCAGCATCCGACGAGGGCTTGAATTAAAGTTAATTCTCGCTCTCGTTATAATCTTTGAGTAACTAAAAAAAGTGTAAAGATTTTCACTGCAATAACCCCGTTTGTGTGTGTGTGTGATAAAGCAACAACAAAAAAAAGATCGTACACTTAGTCGTGTTATTTTTTTCTTGATCATTTTTAAAAATTGTAAATCCCTTTTAAATAATAATTCGAAAGTTAAACATTAATTTCTTACTTACGATAAACATTTGTTTCGCAAAAATTGCGAAATTTTCCTTAAAAAATTTCTGAAATGCAAAATTTTAAAATACCTTTTTTCTTTAGTTTTAAAAGCATTTGAAATATTCTTAAACACAAACATGCTATTAATATCAATACAAATTTCTTCATTCTTTCAACTTTTTCAAACAATTTGATAGATGTAACTTTATTGTTAAATATTGAACTAGTGAACTCTAATTTAAAATTTTAACTAAATAAATTTCATATCAGGTATTTTTATACAACGAAGTTTATTTATGCTTAGTAACAATATAGGAACAAAAACCAGTTTAAAAACTGCATGCTAAAATGAAAAAAAATAAAAAAATACACACGAAATTATACTCATATGATGGCTCCTAGAATTGGTCGGATACTTAAGAAATTTATAAGGAAAACCCTGTAATTTAAATCTAAATTGTAAAACCTTTTTTAAATTTTATTTTTGAAGTTCATTACAAATAAAAATGTGTACAAGAAGGGAAGAGAGCGCCACACACACACATTAACCGAACACCGAATTTTCGAATTTTGACTGTCATACTTTCAAAAAATTTATCAAAAAAGAAAATATTTAACAATTTTTTTCTTTATTTTTGCTTTCAGTTGATGTTTTAAGAATCGTTTGGGGTAAGTTTGTTAGTTTATGTAGCAAAAATATCCTCCTTAATAAATTCAGGAAACAACGAATACAATTTGATTTTTTATTTTTATTATAAAGATGGGATAACACCTAACTAAACTAGTAATTTTATCCAGGTGGACTGCTTACTGTGTGTTTATAAAGCGCTTGAGAGAGAGAGAATAAGAGTAAAATTGTCAGTCCGATAAAGCTAATTCGAAAAAAAGAAAAGATTATAATTAAAAGAAATGTGAAGAATTTACGTTTGAGTTCTGTAAAAATTTCTCTAAAATCCAATCAATGGTTTTCCTTTTTAATTTCAACTGAAACAACTGGACAAGTACCCAGATCAGCTGTTTTAAAAAGCCATTCTGCTAGAAGTAAATTTTTGAGAGAATAACAAATTGAGATTTTTCTCTAAGTCAATGACAAAGCAGTTAATATTGTATTGGAATCATATGTTGTTCGCACATGAGAGCCAATTTTCCATTTTTGATTCTAATAAGTGTACAAAAGAATGGAGAAGAAAAAAATTATAAATCATAACATTTTATTTGGAATAGTGTACCATGGTAGTAAAATTAATAAAGAGTGCATTAAAAGACGTTTTTAATGATGCTGTGAAAATTATAAATTTTATAAGAGCGAGAGGATTAAAGTCCAGATTATTATTATTATTTTTTTGTTTTATGTGAAGAATTATCCAAAAAACAAAACCTGCTTTTATATTCAAATTTCAGTATAATTTTATATGAATTAAGTCATAAAAATGCTCTATAATTATGTGATGAAATATGGTTCCAAAGTTTATCTTATTTAGCAGACATGATTGTTGTTCTAAATGAAATATAAATATACTGAATGTATATATTGTAAAAAAAATAAAGAAAAAAATGAATACATTGGTTTGAAAAGCAACCGCAATTTGTATTTCAAACAAGACAATTTGAAATTTGAAAACTACGCAATTTTTTCAATGTTATTTTAATGAAAATGAATGGAATATAACAAACATTTAAAAAGCTATATACGGGATCAAAATTTTTTTGGAAAAAAATATAAAAGAATTTTTTTTGAAAAGAAAACCCAAAAGGGTTTTATATATTCGAAATGTGATGGTTTTGGGTATATGATAACCGAGCTTTAAAATAAATAAAAGTTTTCCGGAAAAGGGAACAACTTCTCAACAGACTCGACGTAAAATCTAAATTTAAGTAAAAACAACTCCTAATTTTTTGGTTGAAAATTCATGCAAATTGTTCAGACGATTCTCATGCAGTTATAAACATTTAAATGCCATTCGGAACAAGTATTTACGTGAAAAATCTTTATCAGCGTATGTGGCAACAAAAACAAAATATAGAATCAAATTAAGTACAGAATAGGAAATGTATCTGTAGACAACTTCATCAGAACTAGACTTTAACATTTGTCTTAAAAATGCAAGCATATATGTATGGCATGAAGTGAGAAAAATATTTAAGTTATTAAGTAAAAATGTAAAAATGGTTAAAAATTACATTTTTTAAAATTTACAGCATTTATAATATTTAAAATTATTTAATTACTTAAGATGCAACATGGAAATTGAATAAACGGGAAAACACGTCTTTCCTCGTGCGAGTCAGCGAGAGAAGTAGTGCGAGTGTCCGTTCATATCAGTTCACTTCTCCTGCTCGCCGGTTGGTTACAGTTAAGAGGAATTAAGTGGTTGCCGAGGCACGCCACAATATATACATATATATCTCTGTCAGTAAATCTAATGCAAGGGAAAGTGGCACCTGGAGCACGAAATATATATATATGTAAGGATAATTAAATTAGATTAAAAATTAAATTCTCTATTTAGCACTTAACTCATCTTTTTCCTTACCTCATCAAATATCAAACTAATCACTCATTTATTTTTTCCGAACATATGGCCTAGCCAATAAATATGTCTAATTCCAGATCGTTATATTTAATAGCCCTATATGTCAGCATTAACTTTCAAGTGCTCTCATGAAATTCGCGATCGGTGTTTTAAGTGTTAACCACTTAAGATTTTCGGTGGCGTGCTTTTTTCCTCTCTGCTCTTTTAGCGTCAGAATATGTCTAACTTTCATCAAATAAATATCCTTTTTAAAAACTAAGTCTATTTCTGACTTCAAATCATGTCATATATATATATATATATATATTTATGAGTAAACTACTTTAATTTTAAGTTAAATCTCTTCAGTTACTTTTCTTTTACTGCCTATATATAATGCATAAATATTTTTAAAGATATATATTCTTCATAGTGTAGGATAGAAATCCCCCGAAACACCAAATAGGTCCGTGATTCCATAAAGTTTGAAGATCACTGCGTTATTACAATTAAAAATTTGTTTTTAAATTGTCTGTAATTTATATGAATATTCTTAATATTGTCTGTCTGAATATTCTTAAATAGACGCATGAGTAAGCGTTTTTTGGAAGCGGAAAATTGCGGAGCTCTCTCTGCTCTCTCTTTCGCATTTATTTAAAATACCCCACAATATATTTTTAATAATTATTAAAAATAGTTCCAATAATCTTTCATAGTAAAATTATTCCTTCTCATGAATGTACCGAATTTATTGATTTAAAAAGTTTTCATAATGTTGTAGTTGTATAAAATGAAAATTTAAATACACATACTATGCGTTTTTACACTCTCTAGTTGGATAATTATCCAAACCCTTTTTGTTTTAAATAAAATGTGCATTTTTCGAAACATAACATAATTTAAAACTTAGGAAATTTGTAATATAGCTTTCGTTTTGAAAATTTGAAAATTAGAATTTATGAAATTTGAAATTCCGCAAAATAATTTTTAAAATGATGGTATAAGTTTTTCAGCAGTTATTAGATTAAAAAAATGTATATCAACTTAGTTGTTTCTGTAACTTATAGATGGCAGCACAAGCTCCCATGTTTGGGCCAAATATTCATGAAACCACATCCTAAATAAAGAATAATGGAAGATTCAAAGCAGATTCGCGCTGCGAAATTCAAAACTTCATGCAACAGACCTTTGCGCAGAGATACACGTGACTCAGATTTCGTACAATGGTGAGATGTGAATGATGTTGCATCTAAATATCGAATTACGCTTTAAAATTCTAAAGCTAATCTTCGAATCGAGAGAATTAGCCAATTCGATACATACTTTTCTAGGATATTTGGCGCAACTATAAAACGCCAATTAGAAATTTATTACACTTTATGGGAAGTATGTGGTTGTATAGATATCCTAAAGTAAATTTATATATTCTTAATGAAACTCAATTTGGCAAGGAAGTGTTAAATTTTGTTTTTTACATCTATATTGCATTATTACTGGGTTACAGCTCTACACACAATAACTATATCAGTTCTATGAAATTCGCTATCTACTGTTCTTAAGCTCTTTATCGGTTCTTTTGTTTCCTCATACAATTTGTTTTGTTTCTTTTTATCTAGTAATTAATCTGTTATTTTCAATAAGCATCTTTGGCATGATATAATAATTTGTTTACGTAAAACCAGGGCCGGCTCTAGCAGTTTTGCCGTCCCGGACAAAAATGGAAAATGCCGTCTCTCTCTCCAATGCCGCCCTTCTCTCTCTCTCTCTTTCTATATATATATATATATATTATTTTAAGTCTTAAGAAATTCAAAATAATTCGAAATTAAGAATATAATTACTTGTTATTATTTCAAACGAAATAAATGGAAGATAAGGAATCGTCAATTTAAGCAGTTCAATTTCTTCGAAAAATAGTCTACTAATGGGGGGGACCACAAGGTTTTTTTAATTTATAATAACTACATAAGACAAAAAATAAAGCATCTCCTGTGGTTTTGTGTCTACCCTACCTCTTATTACCCTTTCCCCCCTTTTGGCTAGCGGGAACCCGGGACATCATAAGGGTGAAAGGAATGTTACTTGACCTCTTTCCCCGGAATGGGGAGAAAGTTACTAGTTAAAGATGTATAAACACATTTTAAAAAACTTTATGCTTTAACATATACTCCCCCTAAATCCTTCAAGTTTCGACATAAAAGCTGTCATTAAATATACAGAGTAAAAGAAAAAAAAAATTAAAGATAGTTAAATGTGAAATACCAAATTCAGCCCCAAAAATTTTCAAAAAAATATATAAAATTTTTTGAACAATAAAAATATATTTTTAAAATTTACGAAATCCGCCCGGGCAAGGGTCCGATTTGTCCGGCCCTAGAGCCACCCCTGGTAGAACTAAACTGAAACGAAATTGAAATACAACAGATAGTAAATATAAAGTCAGTAAAAATCAGTATTTAATATAATAGAACAAATAATTGCGCATGAAAAGTATTCCAAACATATTTTACTTTTGCAAGCTAGTTATAAAATTATTTAAGAACACCAATTATAAAGAAAAAATCAAATAAATAAAAAATACATAGTTTGAGGATGTTTCATGGATAAATAAAAATTTTATGAAATACCATTATTTTTTTTCTTTTGTATTAGAAATTAAATCATCGGTATAAAGAAATATTTATTAAAATAAAGTATTTTAGAATTAATGTGAAATAAAATTTTGAAAAGTTGTTTTTAATTACAAATTGATTTTTTTTTGTAAGTTTAATTCTTTTGTTATTTCTTTTTTCCAGTTAACTTTAAGGAGAATTATTCTGATTTTTTTTTCTTTTCACGTATATATATATATATATATATATATATATATATATATAAAACACTGGTGTGCAAAATTTAAAACAACAATGAAAAAATTTGCAGATACCCATGAAATTGCAAAAAAAGGGAGGCCCCGGAGATCAAGTAAAAGGGAACACGAAAAGTGGGGTAAAAACGTCATGCGAAACCGAAAATATCAAAACAAAAGGGTAAAGGCGATGTGAGCGTACGCAAAACGCGTGATGTTCCGCGCTGCTCAACAGTAGAATGAAATGAAGGACGGAGACGAAACCCACCATATTCTCTGCCAGTGAGTCGGTTCGTGAAATATGGCTAGAAAAAATTTCATCTGGATGACTTCACACGGGAAGAATGATTGGAAAAGCTGGAGGGGGGGGCGTACTGTCACCAGTGTGGCTGCAGAGTTGGGAATCAAAAAAAGTGTCGTTTCGCCCCTTAAAAAGGCTTTCCCAAAAACCACAGGTGCAGCTGTTAGAAAGGTTGGTGTGGCCCCCCGGGGAGGGCAACTGCGGGGGATGACCGATATATCATCCTGCAGGCAAAAAAGTTCGACAGCAGTCAGCAAGGCCATTGCCCCAGAAGTTTTGACAGCAAAAAAGGTCGAAAAAGTGTAGCTTTTTTACGGGCCCAGACCCCTTTAAAAAAGGGGCCTGTTCGCCCGCCGCCCTAAACCCTTTTGCCTCCCGTTAAAAGATGGCCACCGAAGCCACCTTTTACAGTGGGACAAAAGCACATAAACTGGGCAACTGATCAATGGAGTCGTGTTCTTTTTTACGGATGAGAGTCGGTTCAGTACCGAAACGATTCTCAACGCGTTTAAATTTGGGGGAGAGATCGGGGCCCGGTTTTATCCCCGAACATCAAGGGGAAAGGAAAATCGTTACGGTGGTCCCGGAGTTCTTTTTTGGGTTGGCATTATGCCGAACGGCGTAACTGAGCTTCCCCTTTTCGACAGAGGGTCTGTAACCGGGATCCTTTTTTGTGAGGAGGTACTTCTTCCCCCCCTCTCTTTTTTCCCAGGTGCCCCTTGGCCCAACTTCATCTTTATTTGGGTGACAATGCACCCCCATCGCACCCCTTGCTGTTGAGGAGCTGCTGGGAAAATGAAAAAATTTTCACTCGAATGTATTGGCCAAACGTGTTTTTGGGTTTAAATCCCCCTCGAACATTTGGGGGGATGCTTTGGGGAGACGTATTGCCACACGCTCACATCATCCGGGTACAACCAACAACTCAAAAAAGATGTTGATTGGGGGAATGGGCACTCCTACCTCAAAAAATGTTGCACCAGCTGGTTCTGAGTATGCGGGGGAAAGGTGCGAAGCCCATTGTAGTAAGGGGGGGGCATATACCCTATTAAGGAACATCTGCTTGTTGTTCTTCCTGTTAAAAGACAATCATTGGGGTCCCAACCCTTTCGTTCAATAAAGCTTTTTTTTTGTTTGATTCCATACCGTATACGTTTGTATTCCCTTTTTTTAGCGCCGATGTTTTTGTCATCCTTTTCGTACATAATACTTCCCTCATTTCAGAATTTCATGTTTTCGATGATTTTTCTTTAAGGTTTTAAAAATAAACCCACCTGTTGGGTTAAAATTTTGAACAACCAATTATATACATCTACTGATTTTAAAATTTTCTGATTTGAAGTTAGTATTTAGTGAACTTATATTTCTTATTCTTTAAAGAGGAACGTTTATGATTACCAGCATATGTTTAGGGTTTAAAAACACTCAGTGAAAAGATACATGTATTTTCACACAGTAAATTTATTGAACAACTCTAATAATTAACAGACATTTCTTTCAGTAGAATTGATATTAGAGAAATGACTTACGAAATACTTTGCACTGGGTGAGTGAATATTAACGTCGCACTGTTCACACAGAGCAAAACGAGAATTTTTGGCCACGGACCTCGTAATTTTGAACCATGGTCAAGTGACGAGGACAACACCTGAGTTGGCACCCCACTCTCCTAACTACCACATCAACGGGAGGACGTTTGAGCTCTCGGCAGATTTAACGTGCATCGCTCCCCTACACGGCGGGTCATTAGTGGTACTAGGCTCGAACTCATGACACGCCTGCCATGATCCGATACTTTGCCTCCTGGGCTACCGCAGCCCTACTTTGCATTGGGAATTCAATTTTTATATCATATTTATTATTTTTTAAATAAAGTTTAAAAGAAAAAAAATCATGTGCATAGTATTTTATATGCATTCAGTTGTGTTTATTTCTCCGAAAACAGAAAATTGTGCACGAAACATTTTTTAAAGGTGCGTGAAATGTGAATATATTTAGCATCCTGAAACTAAAGATAAATTATAAACCCTATAAAAATTTTGTAGAAATATTGTGAAGGACAGCACATTAATGTAGCAATTTTGTTTCAAGCCTACTCAACTACTAAATAAAGCTTGAAAAGCAAAAAATGAATTCTATTGTCATGAGTTATTTAATTAATTTATTCAGCAGTATAAATAATTTTTTTTTTAATGAACTTAGTAGAATTCTATTCATTTTTCAAAAGTGTTAAGATATTAGATATTAATCACCCAGAATGCAAAATTCGCCATTATTCAGAGATGTTTTTCTGCCTTCGCATGGCCAAGCCGCATTCTTAAAAATATTTGGCTCAACCGCTTTGAAAAAGAGAACTCCACCTGAAAGCAAAAAGTATGTGAGGTGCATTTTGAAGCATGTCCTAGAATGCGCTAATTTAAGTGCAGACCGCTTAGAGGGTTAATATATATAATTCTTCGGTTCTAAGCGTCTATATATTATTCTCGTATATATATGCACGTCCGAATGTTGAATAAAAATTTTCTTTAAAAATAGATTAAAAAATAGTTAAATGAAAATTAATAGGAACTAGTAAAAAGTAATTATTTAAAAAGAAACACACGCACGCACACACTCCCTGAATATATTTTACGTAACCAAAAGTAAAAGTAGTGAAGCGCAGGTAGTCATGCTTATTATTCTTCTTGCTCCTAATTTTGAAACAAAAAGGGGAAAATTTAATCTTAAAGTATTGGATTTTTGAGTTTATCGGAAAGTCTCTTCATACACTGTTAGTATTGACTTTACCTTTACTATTTTTTAAAATCAATATATGAAGCATATAGAAAAAACAAAAATCAATAAACAATGCACATAGTTGGTACACGTAGTATGTATATGACTATGTAAAGCTGCAATTTGATCAAAAATAGAGAGACAGAGTTACAGAGTAAATGCAAATTTCATATCTAAAAGATGCGACTTCGTGAAAGAAAATAACAGAATTTTAGAGTACATCTTACAGTTCCAAGTCATACGAAGATTAAAAAGACATATTTTATCTGATACTTATGCAAAACCATGTTTGTTTTGGGTGTAGCAGAGATATCTCTAGAATCTTTGATTCTGTCACTCTAAACCTAGACACTGTCGTCGCTGTTGGGAATATGGCATTTGTGAAGAAGATAGCAAGGATGTCGGAAAAGCTGAATGTATTTAACGTTTGCTCACAGAGACCCATCGATCGAAAAAACCAATAACCCGTATATACACAGTAGCAGCATATCGATAACGATTTCCTCCGAGGATCAACTCATACATATATATATACCCACACATATGTACACACTTGCAATTTAACGAAATAATTTTAGCTCCAAACTGCAAACTATGAGTCGAATGCGGGGGATGAATTAGAACAGAGGGAAAGCGGTTTATATGCTCTAGCTCTGATTTTTAGGAAAATAGTAAATTTTTTGAAAACCAATATTAACTTTTTACATATAGTTTCGAAAAAAAAGTGTTTATTTTTTAGATCATGAAAATTTATAAAATGTTACGATTTACTATTGTAATTTTTAGTAACGTTACAATTGCCTCTGAAAATTTTACTTTCAAAGTAGAGGAAATCTAAAGTTTTTTATGTGTATAAAATGAGATTTTTATAATATTTATATAGTATTTTTTAGTATTTTTAATCCTATAAATAAAATATTTGTGTCTTAAGCAATAATAATGTATTGTCTTAATCAGTAATGCAAATCTCAAAATTATCGAAAATAAGAGAGTAAAAAATTTTTTTAAAAACAAGTAATATATAATTTTTTTAAGTCAATTCCTACTTCGTTAGAAAAACGTACTGGTACCATCTGTTGCAGCCAGTTGTAACTTCAACAGAAATAACGCAGGATAAATTTAAAATTCAAAAATTAAAATTTAATTAATGAATTAATATTTGAAAAAGAACTGTATTAGCATCAAGTGTCATCCACTACAAGTTTAAAAAATGTAATTGAACTTGAATGGATGAATAGAAAATGTTTTTTTAACGATTCAAAATATAAACAAGATATATATATATATATATATATATATATATATAGGAGAGAGTGAACTAATAGCAGGAATTTAATAATTATGAGGTAATCATTTTGAGTTTTAGTTCCCTTTACTGCTTTGGCTAGCTGAGGAAATGTTAAAAACTTTTTTGTACTATCATGAATTGTATTCTTTATTCCTTTTAAAAAAAAAAGTTTGTTTCAATTAATTGTATGATTTTTGTACATTAAATTTGAAAAATTTTGCATAAACTCTGTGCTAAGCCCTTCGAATAATTAATGACATTATATTCAATGCGTATTGTATAGCTGTAGTAAAGGAGAAATTTACTTAACTGAAAGTTAATACATTTTTTTGCAATTCGTTTCATTTCAGTTACTTACAAAACATACTCTTTTAGTTTGATATGACAAGCACAATAGAAATGAATGTTTATTTAAATTTCTGATAGAACAGAAAAAAATGATTAGTAAAAAATACAATATAATAAATATGATACGTGTTCGAAATAATTTCTCATAATTTCTTATATGCAGTGACAATCGTTTATCACGAAACTGAGGGGATTGAAGCGATATCTATATGTCCAGGGAAATGACGAAATTAGGAATTTCATCAAATCCCTAAAGGATATAATCAGTTTTGACGGGAGATGTTAAAATAATGTCGTCGTCATTTCCCTGATGAAAGTAAGTCTTTTTATCAAATCCCTGAATTGTTTCAGTGAAATGATGAAATGAACTAGTCAGGATTTGCATTGGAAAAATGCTGTCCAGTCCTTGTACTTCCTAACCATACATGTAGTACTATCGATCCCCTAATTATCAACCCCATATCTTTAAAAAACTGGTACCATAGGATTAACATAGGGATTGATATTTTAGTGTGTAACCAACCGAGAAGAGACAGATGTTACACATCAAAAAATACCAGCCTAATTTTCTAATTATTCGTTAATTAGTTTCGAATAAATAATTTGTGTTTGATTGACTATTGTTGTATTAATGTATTTCTATTGCTTATCAATGCAAAATTACAGTTTGTGAAATAAACACTTTTAAACTTTTGACAATATTATTTAATCATTTCACTGAAGCGGATCAGGGATTGGTTCAAATCCCTTACTTTTATCAGGGAAATGAAGAGCCGTTGTTTTAACATCTCCCGTCAATTTATCATCTCCCTTAGAGATTTGATGAAATTCCTAACTCTTCATCATTTTCCTGCGACATATACAATATTAGCCAGTAACAGTCTCCGGACCGTGATGATCACTGTTACTTGCTTACGAATCTTAAGGTAGCGGGTTTTATCCACCGGATACCCTTTGCCACAGCGTTAAACGTATTTCATTGTATTAGACGCTGAAATGATACTCTAATCGTAACGTAAAATAACGTTTTTCTTACATTCATTTATCTTTTTCTACCTTTAAGTGTTTCGTTTATATTTCGACATAAGTTTATTTTCCACTTTTTTGTTTTGGTGTGGTAGTTAGGAGAGGGGAGTGCCAGCTCAGGTGTCGTCCACGTCACTTGACCATGGTTCAAAATTATGTGGTCCGTCGCCCAAAGCCCTCGTGTAGCTAAACAGTTCGACGTTAATATTCAATCAATCCACTTTTTTGTATCTTTTAGAATCTTCTTAAAACTCCTAGAGAATTCTCATGAGTTATTTTTAAAAGTAACAATTTTCACATAATTATACGTGGCGACTTCTTTTTCAGTGTATAGCAGTAGTAAAAAAGCCTAAATGTAATAGCATAGTCCAAGTGGGAATTCCTTTTCAACTCAATAGTTTGTGACGCCTCGCATCAAGGTATATGTATTTAGATTAGCAATTATATTCAAATCATACACCCAAGACTAGGCCAAAAACTTTCCTTAAATTCATATAAATCAAATTTTTGCTATTTAAAGCACGAGAGGTATGCAATTTTAAGCAACTTTGCATATCAAAATGTCTTTTTTAAAAAACGACATATGTAAGCTCGTTTTTGTAACTACCACAGTTGTGTTACAATTAGTATAAGAAATGTTTTACAATTCCTTTTTTATTTTGTCGAGTAATTTATCACTCATATTTATTTCTCAAGTTACTTTTCGAAAAAAAAAAGACAACGATCATATCATCGATAAATAACAATGACTGATATGTCCTCAATCATATTATGGGAATAGAAAACGTATGCACATTCTCAAATACACTGTTATTTATCACGTGAGTCACAAAAAGCCAATATATTAGAATTTTTTCATAAATTAATATAAAAAAGAATTTATTTTGTTTTTACCCGAGTAATTTTTTTTGTTAAAACCTTTTCCCCTTACTTAAGGACCAGTCGGGAGCCTAGTGATCAGCCCGGATCCCCTGGTTTGTCCAAGTTCGAGGCCAGTACCACAAATTCCCGCGGAGGGAAGGATGCAGTTAAACCGTCTTGAGCTAAAAACGCCCCCCGTGGTGTGGTGAGGTGTTAGAGAGGAGGTGCCAGCTCGGTGTCATCCTCGTCACTTGACCATGGTTGAAAAGAGGTCCGTCACCAAAAAGCCCTCGGGCGAACAGTGCGAGTTTTTTCACCTTTCCCTAAATGATCTAAGTTAAATCAGCCGAGGCTCAATGTCCTCCCGCTGGTGGGATCTGGAAGTTCGAATAGGGGTGACTTCGGGTTTTTTTTTCCCCACCATTCCCCCGGCTGGGAAAATTATGAGGCGTCGCCAACATTTCGTGTTTTTTTATTGTGCGATGTTAATATAATTTATTCCCCACCCAGGGCGTTTTTAAACCCCCGGTTCTTGGAAAACACCCCCTATTTCCAAATCCGACCCCTCATTCAGTTCTTACGTCGCCAAATTTCATTCGGGAAAGATTTTTCCTTAACTTTCTTACCCTTTTTCCTTTCTTTATTTTTGCTCTTTGGAGAGTCCATTATCCAACATCTATGAACCTGGCGTGTCATGGACTGGCAACCGGCCGCCGTAAGGAAAGGAAGGGGTTGGGGGCTATTTTGAAAATTTCCCCACCAAAAAAGAACACCCACACCCCCCTTTTAAAAAATTAGTACAATAAATGAATGAAATTTTTGTTTGCAATTATTTTTAAATGAGCGAACTTGTTAGTTTCTTTTCACTTTCCTTTTTGCTTTTTTTTCTTTAGAATCCATTCTTTTTTTGATTTCTGTCATTTTACTCATCCGGTTCCTTTAGTTTTGAAACTTGGGCGCAAGTCCAGGGAAGGTATCGGGTCAGGGGGTTTGCGAGTTCGAGCCCCGTACCACGACCCGCCGTGTTGGGGGGGATGCCCGTTAAATCTGTCGAGAGCTCAAACTTCCCTGTTTGGTGTGGGGGTAGTTTGAAGAAGAGGGTGCCAGCTGGGGTATCGTCCCGTCACTTGACCTGGTTCAAAATTAAAAATTTCCCGTCGAAAAAGCCCCGGGGAACAGTGCGACGGAAATATCACTCACTTGATCATTGAAAAACCCGAACCAATTTCCATTGTAATATCATTTTAGGGCATGATATCAAACTGTTAAGCTTTTTTTTTATAGTAGATCTCATCTCAGTCTTATCCTCCGAAGGACAAAAATGCTTCTCTCATGACTGGTTAGGCAATACGTTTGTGCTGTATTTTTAATTTTTTTCTTTTTTCAACCTCCAATGTTTTGCACCTTAGGCACGTGCCTAAGCAAAAAAGCGGTCTCGCACTCACCTATATTACCTATAAAAACATAAATATTATCAAAAATATATACATTTTGATATTTTTAATTGTTTTCTCATATTTGCAATTGTTCAATAAAATACATATAACGAAGATTTATATGTAAAGAAACACAGCAAAGAAATGTAGAATATTTTATTATAATTCAGTAAGTATTTCCCCTATGTTGAACAATAATTATTAAATTATTATAAAAGTATTTTCTGCAACTTTTTCAACAGATAAAAAAAAAATACTTCTAAAATGGCGTATATGCGAATCCATAGGATCTTAGTTACTAAAGAAATTTATTCTTATAAATACTATAAACCAGCGATATTCAACCTGCGGCCCACGGGCCGTATGTGACCCACCGGGCCTTTCTGAGTGGCCCGGTTATGGCCCATTGCAAATTCAGTTATTTAAGAACAATGTATTAAAAATTTTAGTGAGAAATTCTATCAATCATGCAATCCCATATAATTGATTTTATTTGATGTGGGGTTGGTTTGCGGGATAAATTTTTTTTTTTTTGTATTTGTGGTTAGGTTTCAAAAAAAGTAGAATAGCTACTTTTTAAGGGTAAAACCCCTTTTTAAACTCTCATGCCCTTTCCGCGAAATATATCGAATATTTTTTTTTTCAAAACGATTGGGACGTGAGTTGAGTTGAAAGGGGTTTTGGGGTTTTTGGGGGCAAAAGCCTTTTCATACTTCCAAAATTCATAGGTTTGTGGTCTGACGGGAAAAAAAAGAAATTGGATGACAAGATGGAGGGTCAAAAATAGAGAAGGATCACTGGAGTACCCCGGGTCGTGACACCCGTGTTTACCAAAGATAAAACCCTTGGAAAAAAAGGGAAAAAAGATCACTATATATATAAAAAGGGTAACCTTTGGGATTGTGACAATTACCCACTAAAGAAGGTTGAAGGAGGATTGGGATCGTGATTGTTTTGTATATATATAAAAAAAAACATGGATCAACAACTTGTTTAATTTGTCATGAAAATGCTATAAGTAAAAAATATAAATTTTCTCCTCAATATACCACTAAGCACAAACCTTTCAATGCCCCTTTTTCTTTCTTTTATTTTGAGGATCTCTTTCACAACGAGATAAATAGGCTTTCTTAAAAAAAAATCTTTGTGACACCAACAAAATATTTGGGGGATTTAAAGGTCACTGATAAAAGGAAATCAAAATTATCCCATAAGAGGATAAAGAAATGCATTAAACCTCTTTTTTGTGAGTAGAATTTGATGCAGTTTAATATAGCTTTAAAATAAAATCCAAAATTATCAATATTTTGATCAATTTCTACATTTTAAATATTTTTAATCTTATAGCGTCCACCCCTTCCCTTCCCCCATAAATCCTAATGTTGCGGCCCGTGTGAAATAGTTATCACATGTATGCGGCCCGGCTGAAAAAAAGGTTGAGCACCGCTGCTATAAACCCCATCCTTTCATTTAATCACTAGTAAATAAATTTTTCATTAAACATGCTCTTATAGCATTCTGTTTTACTGCCTTTTAACAATACGAAGTAAAAAACAAACAAACAAAAAAAAGATCACGATACAAAGAAAGGAAGCAATCTATCTGATCATCCAACAGCTCATCAAAATTCTGACGGCAGAAGACCAATTCTTAGATGTTACATTCTGTTACAACTATTATTTCCTCTTTCTGCAGACCATTATTTTGGAAAGGGTCTGCTCATTTCTTTGCCATTTCGGGTCGCTGGGACTCGTTTTGTTTCCCTTTTCTTTTCCCTTCAGAATATTCTATGATCGGCTGAGAGCTGGTCACATGTGTAAGGGGAATTATGAAGCTCCTCTTTAAGTCAGTTAGAGGATTCTATGGGATTTTGTTCCGCTGGAGTAGTGTCTGAGAGAGAAAACGTTCGTGTGTGTGTGTGTGTGGAAAGTGGTTTCACTAATAATAAAAAGTTAACATTCTTTTCTTTTTTTTGAAAAAGGTTTAGTATTTTGGAAATTTAATCCGGGAGAATATTTTTGGGATTGAAGGAGAAATTTTAAAATAAAGGGGAATGGTGATTAAGATTTGATGTTCTTAAACGTTTTAAGTAAATGTTTTTGGGATGGAACTTATACAAAAATAAAAGAAAGTTAATAACACTGCCTCTTAAAGGCTCACTTTCTGAATAGAGGTTTAATGATATACAACACACACACACAAAATAAATTTGTAAGCTTTGAGTTATGTGGCACTAGAGCAGAGGTTATTAAATTTTTGACGCCCCTTTTTATGTATCAGCGTGCTTAAAAAACCCCAAGATTTTGGAACTTCACCGTTTTACCTTTCCCTTAAAAATTTGAGTTTTTATTAAAACTTTTTTACCTGTTTAGTTTGGCCCCATTTTCAATTTTTCCAAATTTTCCCCTTTCAAAGCTGTAAAAGAGAGAAATCTCAACAAACGTTCTTGGGGGTTATAGAAAGGCACTTGGTTCCCAGGGTCCCACACCAAAAGTTAAAAGCCCCCAAAAAACTGGAGTGTTTTTTGGGGATTTTAATATTAATTTATCACTAACTCAGATGGAACTAAAGCTAGATTCACAATTTTAAATTTCCGCACCAAAAAAAAGTTTTTTGAGGTTTACCCTTTTGAAAGTGAACTACCCCTGCTATTTTGTATGTGAATTTTAAGTAGAATTACAATTCAATCATTAGGCTCAATTTGAGCAGTGTTGCCTATGTCAGCATTGGGGAAATCACACACATGTCCCCTTAATGAAGCAGGCAATTTCTGTTATCTACGATGTTAGTACGAGTATGCTCTTTTATTAAAACCAATTAAATTAGAATTAAAACCAATTCAATAACTCAGTTAATCGAAATAACTTATTGAACTTTGTTATAAGATTATCTAAGCTTAAAATTAATAAAGATGTAATTTTAAGTCAATTTATAATACAAGGCAGTTGTGAGGAAAAATATCAATTGAAATGCCAGATGGTTTAGTAAGGGGGTTTCTGTATATTAAATTATTTCTCATATATCACGTAAGACTTATTTCTTTGATTAAAGTGCTTGCGTACTCTGGTTATTTTATTGTAATCCCTTGGCATCTGACATTGTTAATGTAAATTATATGAATTTCCATAAGAAAATACTCGTGACCGGCGTTGTTTCAATGGATTTGAGGGTTCGAGTCATGGTGCCACAGTCTCACCAAATAGAAATACTGATGCATGTTAAACATGTAGAGGCTCAAAGTATACACGTGGGCGTGGTGTGAGTGGAAAGTAGTGTGCCAACTTAAGTGTCATCCTCGTCACTTGATAGTGCTTCAAAACTGTGAAGCCCATTGCCAGTGTAATGAATTCAAACACTTTAAGCACCTGATCAAACTTTTTTTAAAGTATGAAAAGCATCAAAATATCCCCTACTTTTAATTTCAAAAGGGTCCACAGATATAGTCTCTTTCACGATAAAAACCCCCTTTTTGATTTCCAAAAATATTTCAAAAATGTTTTGGCCTTGTCTTCATTTTTTTCGCGGGTCCACAGTTCCCAATTTTCGAAATCTTTTGCTTTTTGGTAATTCCCAAAAGAATTTTTTTTTGCCGTTGTTTTTCAGGGCCCTTTCTGCTTCCTATTATCGTTCCAGTCCACCTTTCCCTTTTTCCCCCAATTCGGCCCCTTTGAGGTTTTTTTTTAAAACCAAATTTTTTTTTGGGGGGTTTTTTTTAAAAAATTTTTTTTTTTTTGGGAAAAATTTTTAAAATTTTTTTTAATTTAAAAAAAAATTTTTTTTTTTTGGGGGGGGGTTTGGGGGGAAAAACCCCCGGGTTTTGTTTTTTTTTAAAAAGGGGAAAAAATTAAAGGGTTTGGTTTTTTTTAAAAACCCCCCTTTTTTTTTTTTTTTTGGGCCCCCCAAAAAAATTTTTTCCCTTTCCCCCTTTCAAAATTTTAAAAAAAAACCCCAAAAAAGGGGGAAAAAGGGGGTTTTTTAAAGGTTTTAATTCCCTTTAAACCCCCAAAAGGGGAAAGGAAAAACCCGGGGCCCAAACCCCCCGGGGGGGGGGGGGCCCCCCAAATTTTTTCCCCCCCCCTTTTTTTTCCCGGGGTTTTCGCCCCCCTTTGGGCCCCCCCCTTTTTAAAAAAAAAAAGGGAATTAAAAAAAATTTCCCAAAATTTTTTCCCCCCCAAAAAACCCAAAACCTCTCGCTCTCCCTTTTTAAACCCTGGGTTTCCCGGCAACCCCCAAATCCTTTGATTCTTTTTTGTCGGCCCCAGGGGTGCAGGGTCTTTGTCTCGGCGCATAGGGGGAACTCCCTTCTCCAGACACGCAGTCGTCTTAAATCCGTGAAAAACCGAAAAGCACATTGTACCGGCGTCCTTTTTCATCCCTCGGGCTGCTGTGGGGAAAGGGGGGCGAATTTTTGGGCCAATTTTTACACAACCGCCCAGCAATTAGGGGAAAAGGCCTTTTTTGTCACTTTTTTTCGGCGTAATTTTCCCCAACCCAAAAGACCGATAATACACCAGTAACTCTAATTCAGTTCCTAAATATGGCGTTAATAAACAATCAATTAATTAAAAATATTTTTTAAATGTTTAATTAATGTAGCTTAAGAACATTGACAAATGAATGTACACTATATTTATTTCTTACAATTAAAAAAAAAGTTTAAAAAACATATACTAAAAATAAGCACACAATTATCAAAATCACAACTCAATTTTCGTAGATATTTGATCTCTTTAGGGATCTCATGAAGAATAACGGGGAATAATAACATAATTAAATAAATTTTTATGAAACCATTACATTTTTTGATAAATCCGGGTTTCCATTTTAGTAAAATAAAACCCCAAAAAATAAGAAAAATAAAAAATAAATAAATAAAAAAAATAAATAAACCATTTTTAAAACACAATTTATATTTTATTCTAATTTTTTTCAAATACAAGTCTTTGAGCTCAAAATGGCTTTAGTAATGTTAGAATAACGCACGTATTTGTGTGTGTGCACATTTATATGTTTTATTCATACGTTGATTGTATGCGCCTACACATTTATTTTTAAAATATCTTTAAGAAATAACAAAATTATTAAAGTAAAGACTTTTTGTAAACATAAAAAAGATTCCAAAGTATTTTAACTTTTTTCTTTTGAATAAAATTTTCATGGCTTCAAAATTTAAATCTGAATCCCCTGACATATATTCTTATTTTTTATAGTAAAATCTAGAAAATATAACATAAATTCCAAAACTTATTTAACCTAGAAATGCATCATGCAAAATATGGACGAAGTAAAGATATATTCTTTAGAATTATAAGGAAAAAAAAAATATTATTAGGTATCATTTTGCTTTAAATAAAGAACATTGGGGAAAAAATTACCAAGGCACATCGTTTTACTTTTTACAGGACATTTGTTAACTTATAAAATAGGGAATAGAAAAGAACAAAATATAAAGGATTTTCAATTATTACATTAAATCGACTGAGTTCAGAATAGTTGTGTTTTATTATATGTGTTGTTAGCTTTCTCTAAGGAATTGCCGTTTATGATACGTTGCGGTCGTTAGTATATATATTCGGCGTAATTTATTTACTTAATAGATTATTATGATTTATTAATTTCTTAACCAACTTATTTGCTTTAGAATGTTTTTAAAAAATGAATATTATCTTTTACTATGAAAACGAATTTTTTACTCTTGTATAGTAAAATTATTGTAGTAATTTATGTTAAGTGTTGAACAAATTAAAAAAAAATATTAATAAGTACGTAAAATGGTGATTATTAAGCTAAGTTAGAATTGGATTCTTAAAAAAAAATATAAATTTTTAATTTTTATTATGATTATTCAAAAATCAGCAAAAGAATGTGCCCTTTTTTTTCTAAGACACTAATATTAAATTGCAAAATGAAATTTAAACCAAAATTACATTGTAAATTGAAAACGAACAATCTTTAGAGATTAAAAAAGCATTAATTATTTTTTTAACTAAACGGTCCATGACCCATTTATCTATGGCTGTATAGTTCACATAATTTAAATAAATATAAGTACTTCGAATTCAAAAATACGTAAAAGGATTTTTATACAGGAAACACTGATGAGTAAAGCTTTAAGAATTTTTCTAATAAAACACTCAGATATTTACTTACGAAAATAATCCTGTAAATCAGGGGCGGGCAACTTTTCCAGGGTACGGGCTACTTCTAATTTTTTCAAGGTATTGCGGTTCACCCAGTGGCGGAGGTGTGGTGAGCAAAGAAAAATGTCGACAATATTTATTATATACTTTTATAATAAACATGGTATATGTACTTAATTACATAACTACAATAAAATAAACCTACACTTTTAAAATCTCGTTAAAAGCAAAACGCAAGGTACAAACATAATTATAATTGCCACAAATATAAAAATATCAAATCATGCATATTTGTTACGAAACACTGAAAAAATTCATTTAAAAATAAAACATTTTCATCTAAAGTTAGTGCTTATAGTTACAGTTAGTAGAAAACTTAGTCTGCATACTGACAGCCAATCTTGAATATTTCAGTATATACCGTCGAACCTCCATATTACGAACCTCTATATTGTGAATTTTTCTATATAGCGAAGTTTTTCCTGGAACCAAGAACATTTCACGATTTTCTTCGCAAAATAACCTCCCAATAGCGAAGTGCATTTTCTATATAACGAATTTTTTCTCTTGTGTCATTCAGTTTTTTCCCTCTATTTTTTTAAAGTATTTCTGGACATTTTAAGTTATTCTCTTTTAACTCATTTTATGGAAGCCATAAATCTTGAACTGATTTTATTAGGTACCTAGTTCACCGATGGCAATAGAATTCCAGTTGTTTAATCCAAGAAGTGCAACATTAACCCCCATCGTCCAGTTCACCGGAAACACCTTCCCTTTCATCCTCAGTGGAGTTGTTTAGTGTCCCTTTGTCTTTGACCTAGACTCTGTTCATTTGTAATGTTGATAAGTCATTCTGTAACTTAGTTTCTTGTAGCTCAAAAATGTCAAAACGTAAGTGCTTGAGCATCAAAGAAAAAAAACAAACTACTTCTTCAGAAAATGGATAAAGGCGTCAAGAAACTTCCTTTGCAGTTTTTTTCTTTCTTTCTTTTTGATAGTAAGATACATAAAATAAATATTATTAATTCACAAAAAGGTGTGAATAATTACTTTTTTTTAATATATAGTGTTTGTTAATTTAAA